>OX276459.1:18145584-18313084 GCA_946251905.1 Cryptocephalus moraei
AGAAAAATTAATTTTTTACAATATTATAAAAATGTTTTAAATTTAATTAGTAAGTTGAGGAAGATTTCGAATAGTGAAGATGCAATTATTGCATATTGTGATATAACTAGTAGTATAGAAAGTTTATGTATTAAGGAAACATTGTATTATAATAAGGTTAAAGTATTGAATGATTTAAATAAATTGTAAAATATTTATTTGTGTATTATTTTACTTTCTAAACTCTTGAAAGAGAGAGATTTCATAATGAGAGTCAGGTTTTGCAAATATGAATCGAAGTAAATTAAAAAAAAAAACAGATATTCCAATATTTTATTTTTCATAATTGTTACAGTTTATTTTCAATTCATCCTCCTTCTCCTCGTCCTCCTCCTCCTCCTCCTCGTCCTCCTGCTCCTTATCCTCCTCCTGCAGCTGCTGCTCCGGGTTCATGATGACGTCTCCTACTCCTCCTTCTCCTCCTCTTCCAGCACTTCTCGGCAACTGTGTTGTGTCCAGGCTAATTGGGACAATTCTTCTACTACTACTACAAGTTACATTACACAAATTTTGAAATCTTTTACAATTCGTGAACACATGCTCAAATCTACTGCGAACCATTTTGATTTATAAAATACAGCAAAATGAATTCGCTATAGAACGTGTATGTGTGGAACTCGAGATGAAACTTGTTGGAACTTGCATACGTCACTGTGGATAATATTCATGCTGAAACTTGATTATTACTCATCTCAAACTTGTACAAACATGTTTTTTCCTTAGATTTGCATAAAATTACATATTTATGTAGTTGAAACTTTCTTGAAATACACATAGAGTTACCCTGTAGGAAAACCACATTCAGTCACTCATACCGACTGTCAATTGAATTCTAGAGAGATTAATTTCATTTTTGGTATTGCTCGATCGCACACACACACACACACACTTTAATCTATCTCCATAATGGAGTAGTGTCCCCACGGGATTGTGTCGTGAGAGTCAGGTAGAATGTACCGTTTATCATCGAACGCACTCAGTACAATTTTAGTTTGTTGTATTGAAAATATGTCATGAGCATACGATCGAATACACTGTTGTGTTTCGATTTTTCTACTAAAATTCTCCAAACAATCAATGTAATCTTGGAAAGTAATTTTTTGTTTAACTACATTCGGTCGGACCCCTTTTGATTTTTTTATACAAGTCTCACCTCCATCAGTCTGATATGAATACATTTTTGAGCGAAGTCCTATAAAGTGTGTTAAAATTTTACCATTACACTCATCCTTCCACAAACCCGCAACTTTCTTATTAACGAGTGGTATGCCATACCTATTGTCGGGACTATAGTCGCTAGTATCAAATTTACTTAGATCGACCTTAATCATCTCCTCATAGATGTCATTACAACATATTTCATATATTAGGCTATCAGTGTCAGTATAGAGTAATTTGCAACGGTTTTCATTAAATTTTTGCAACATGTATCCGTAGTGGAAATCATAAACACAAGTTTTTGATATATCTAAGATCACCATGCCAATGTACAAAGGTTTATCGAATATGAGATTTGTTTTATTTAATTCGATTGCAACTAGATTATCAGCAAAAATAGTTCTATTTTTGAAATTTGGTGAAGATAGTAAATTTTTAGCACCGTACCTCCCTCCCCATTTATTTACAAGTTTTACTATACGATATTTTCGAATGTTTTCCATGGTTTTACCGTAGACTGCGTTAATCATAAATTTGTAAATTTGTTTGCCAAAATCTGTTTTACTTTCCTTTCGCAATTTAGTGTTTAAATCAATGTATGATTTAAGCCATGAAGATTGTTGGAATGCTAATATTCGATGAATCTTTTTAAGTTTAATTCCATGCTTTAGGCACTGTTTTAAATTTTTATAATACAGGACATATTTTTCTTTGTTTTCCAATGTCGTTAATAACTTTGGTAATTTAGAATTTGGTGGGGTTTGATGTACCGGACACATTGGGAGATCACGATGGGCATCATGAATGTTTGTAGGGTATTCTAAATCTACCTCTAGACAATATCCGAGGGGTGAGTCATCGGGCACATTAGTAACATCAAAAGAATCTACGTCATTAATCCATTGAAAATCTTTGTATGGCAACTGCTGTGACATGGCCCAGCCATATAAGTTACAGACATCTAGATACATTATAAATTTTGATTGTTTTGAAGGATCGAAATTTGGCATATATTTATTGTTAGCGATCGATTGTCTATTACAACATTGACTTATGCCACCTCGTATACCTTTCTCGACAAACATTAGAATATCGACATCTTGTATAGTTTCCAATTGACATCCTGTATATTTCAACATCGCATCCCAAGTGTATCCAGGTAGTGTTATGTAATGACTCGGATCTAAACCATAGGTTTTGTGGGAAAGCTCACGAAAGTTTTCCATCACATCACATAGAAGCATGACATCAACTTTCATGTACAGATCTGAATATGAAAGCAAATTTTGGCAATCAAATTCTTTCCAAACTTTTTCGGCATGTTCATAATCGACATCATTCATAATTTCACAATTCAATTTACTGTAAAAACACTCGATAGGAGGTAATTTAGTTTCCAACAATTTCTCATAACTATCGATGTAGTCGTAGGGGAAAATGCCTTTTCTAGTCAATAATTTGAACTGTGTCTCGTTTACATTTTTAAATTCATCCTTTAAATGAATCAAATCGGAGACATTTAGAAAGGAAACTAACTTATCTAGAGAAAAACTTAAAAATCTTAGCGAATCTGTAAATCGAAATTTAATTTTGGTTTTTTCATCGTATTTAGTAAAACTAATGTACTTTTCATGATTGATTGGTAAAAGTGATACCCGACTATTTTTAGCTATGTCTTTTATTATGTGATGTGCGTCATATCCACTTAAATTATGAAAATAAATTGGTATGAGGAATGAGTTTTTGTATAGAAGGTTGCAGTTATTGTGAGAAAAGCCCCGGAAGTTACCAGTAAGGTGACAATGTTCCCTTATAATTTTATCAGTTTTAAGAAATTTTTTCTCACATATATGACAATGATCCGTAGCATCTTTTAAATTTACTATAGTGTTTAAAGGTTCCACATTTTTTAATTTCGAGTGCACAAATGCTGCAATTTCATCTAACTGATTAGTAAACCAAGTAATGCAGTCGAGACCTTGGTAACTTTTGTAAAAGGATAATGAATTATTAAAAGCACATTTAAAATAGTATCCGACACTAAACGCTTCATGTTTTTGATATTTTTTTGTTGCAGTTTTAGATTGTGAATCTACATATGGCTTTAATATCGATTCAAAATCTGCATATAGTACAAACGGAACCTTTTCTTTATATGCATGATGTTTAAATTCTATAAATTTTTCATGTGAAAATGAAATTTTGCAATGATTTTTGTTTTGACAATTAGTAGTGTGAAGGGTTAATTTTTCTTGTGTGCTGAAATAATTTAGACACCTGTCACATACAAACACTTTCCCCTTATGCTTCCCTATTTGAGATGATATTAAACGTGATAGATCTTTAATCCAACAATAATGATATATAAGAGTATCACTTTCATCATCACCATCATCATCATCCTCACAATAATTTTGAGTTTTAGGGAAATATTTATTTTGAATAATTAACAAATTTACATGTCTATCTCGTTTTTCTTTCGTTAATCGTACGGGTACTACTTGAAAACTGTTCTTCACATCCAATTCCAAACCGAATATATTTACTGACAAACCATTTAATTTTTCGAATTTTGAAACATCAGTAATTTTTATTGGAAACGAGATATCTCGCAAATTTAATACTTGACTAAAATGAGGATAAGATGTAGTTCGATCGGAGTGCTTCTCGACTGGGTATAGGGCTGAAATTAACGCCCAACAAAAACAAAAATTATCAAAATTTTTCACATTTACACAAGCTCGCTTTTTCTCAATTTTTTCAGGTAATTTGATGTATGACGAACCATTTCCTTGCTCAAACTTATTAATATTTATTTCTAGAGAGATTAGCCTCAAAAGCGACCAACCTGAATGCATTTCTGCAAATTCTTCTAATTTACGTAATAATTTTTCCACCACATTATCTTGAAACCATTCGCTGATATCAGTACCCACATCGACAACGACATTAGGTGTATTGAAATATTTTAAATCAATGAGTTGATCATCATCAACGGAATTTTTAATGAATTCACCACAAAAACAGACATTAATTTTAATGGTTTGATGTATTCTTAAAATTTTCTTCAATCTAGTCCTTAACAAAAACAATGAATCTCCTAAAAACTGCAATATATCTTTATGTTTTAAATTTATAATCAGACCTGAACGAATCCTACTTGAAAAAGCCGATTGTAAATCAACCCATCGAATTCTATCACTACGTTTATTTTTAATAATACCTCCACCTACATACCGTTTTCGTATGATTTCATTATTTAAAATAATTAAAAATCTTCTAAGGTGACCGATACTTGTAAACATTTTCCGTTTGAGGCCAACTGAATCAGCATTTTTCATATATTTAGCGAACAGACGTAAATTTAATTTCACATTTTTAACCCACTTTTCAATGTCTTGCAAATTTAAAAGGTTAACTTGACCACACACTTTTTCAAAAATTTTTATAATATTTTCACTTGTACTATCGAGTTCATTCATTTTGAATACTTTCTACCGTGGAGATTTTACTATGAAATCGAGCTACCTAGTAGTGTACATTAGACATAACTTAAAATAAAATGAACACTTAATATTAATAATAAAATATTGGAAATCTGCAAAAGAAACATTTGCTATGAAATCAACACGCACAACACACCTTTGAAATGCACTAACCTTTATTTATTGAGTTCCAGTAGTAGGCACGATGTTGAAATTCATCGTTTCATTCTTGCCAAAGATTTCCCGAGATTTGCATAAAATAGCATATTTATGCGGTTGAAACTTGTCGAGGTTTTCCTTGAAACATGCAGTTACACGTGATGGCAGGAAGACGACATTTTCATCAAGTTCAGCTAATATGGTTTCCCCGAATTTTCCTTGCACCACTCGCACCGATAGGATTGGATACGGTCTGTCCAGTTCTAGAGAGATTAATTTCAATTTTGGTTTTTGGTCCACATTGGCAACTTTGTTCAAACTCTGCAGATCCATTTCTATAAAATACATTAACGATTTTAGAACATGTTCAGATTCTTTAAATAGATGCTTATAGAAATGTAGCAAAATTTAAAAACAATTAGTCTTCCTTAATTAAAAGTAAAAATTTATTGTGTGAAGTGTGATAATACTTTTGAAATATGTGGGATAATAATATTTCAACTATACACCTCCCCTTTCCTTCAAAATTATTAAACAAATTAAAATATACTCACATGAATATATAGGATGCTCGGGTTGGTCGAGATATACGATTGCAACTGAAATTGTAGAAATGACGTCAATAGAACATGTTCAGATTCTTTAAATAGAAATGCATCAAAAAACAATCAATATTCTTTAATTAAAATTAAAAATTTATTAGGTAAAGTGCGATAATACTTTTGAAATATGTGAGATAATAATGTTTCAACTATACACCTCCCCTTTCCTTTAAAATTATTAAACAAATTAAAATATACTCACATGTATATATAGGATGCTCGGGTTGGTCGAGATATACGATTGCAACTGAAATTGTAGAAATGACGTCAATAGAACATGTTCAGATTCTTTAAATAGAAATGCATCAAAAAACAATCAATATTCTTTAATTAAAATTAAAAATTTATTAGGTAAAGTGCGATAATACTTTTGAAATATGTGGGATAATAATGTTTCAACTATACACCTCCCCTTTCCTTCAAAATGTTTAAAATTATTAAACAAATTAAAATTTATTTGCATGTACGTACGTACGTATGTATGTATGTCGATATGCGTATATGTACGTATGTATGTATGTCGGTATGTATGTATGTATGTACAAAAATAAAACCTTGTATAAAATTATTTAACCAAAGTACTCACATGTCAAAGAGGAAGATCACTGTAGATGGCAAAAACGCTTGGAACTAAAATATATTCACCTGGAGTTACTTTTATAAGTCATACCCCAACCCCACCACATTCACTCATACGCATGCTCCCCTTCCACTTACCTAACAGAGCTGTCTTATCCTTCGACAAAAACACACATCGAGAGTACACGCATATATTATGAATTTACGTTTGAGGTACTTTTATGTGACATGAAAAAATACAAAAGATAAAATTTTGAAATATTTGCCAATCACTTTTTCTCTGTACATTCCTCAAAGATATGTTTTATACAAGAGTTGTTCGTCTCTATAAGGGTAACAAAACATTTAACATTTTTCTCTCAGACGCGAAATATTTTTTTTTTATTTTTGGACAAAATTAACTTTGTACATTTCTAGAAAGAGTGTTTTATACAAAAGTTGTTCGCCTCTATAAGGTTAATAAAAAAACTTAAGTAACATTTATCTCTCAGACGTGAAATAAAAATGTTTTAATTTTTTTAGAAAAAAACTTTTTTCTGTACATTTCTCGAAAAATGTTTCATTCAAATGTAATTCGCTTTTATAAGAGCAACAAAAAACCTAAGTAACATTTTTCTCTCAGACACGAAATAAAAGTTTTTTGATTTTTGAAAATAACGATCAACCATTTTGAAACCGCTAGACCGATTTGATACATTAATGAGCTAGACTGAGAGTTTAGGTCACCTGATCAAATTTCATTATGATTCTTTAAAAAATTTGAGCTAAATATCCTAAAACTCTTTTTACAACATAACTTACTTTAGAGTATTGGAGGATCAGAATGTACCGGTACACCGTTCAGGAACTTTTTTAAGTAACCGGAACGTGTTCCATAACTATTTCTCTACTCACATCTGTAAAATTATTTTCTGTATTGTATTCGACACTTGTTACCTTTTCCAGTAACGATCAGTTATTTCACAATTTTATTTATTCTGAAATTTTAACAAGAAATGTTGCTTAGAATTTATCTACCTGAAAGTCTTAAAACTGAAAAAGAGGGAGAGAGCAAAGATTGTGACTTTTTAAAATATTTATTAATCTTTGTATATTCCATGGTTTCCCTACGAAATTAAATGAATTAGTTTAAATTTATTTTTAAATAAACACACAAACTTACTAATTTATCCATAGAGCTATAAACGGGTCAAAAATTTCATAAAGTAGCTGCCTCCCCGCCAGCGGGGGCAGTTCATGCATATTTGGTGGTATGGTATTTAATACCACACCGCCAAAAAATAATATGATTGTTCTAGTCTAAAACCGTGGATTATTACAAATTTTGGTTGGGAATATTAAAATATATAATTACTCACCCTTAGATGTACCGGTAAATATTGCCGGGCGTGTGAAAAATATTCTAATTCTAAAAAACAAAAAACACACATACACACACACAATGAAAAAACACAATTAACACACGTACCAGTAGGAGAACTTTCGAAGGTGTTCGACGACATTTTGGCGCTAGAATGACTTTGTGAAATTAGAAACTAAACTTATATCTGTAGGATCCTTTGTTTTCAAAATATATGCAAATTAAATAAATATACCTGCGATTTTTGGAACACAGAAAAATTCCATGGAAATTAATGGGATGGCAAGAGATTACATGTATTTGTTTTAAAATGCAACAGGTTAAATATATTACCTGCGATTTTGGGACATGCAAAAATTCCTTTATATGCAATCGAAATTAATGGCCTAGAGATTACAACTCACAAAATGCAAATCACACCATTAGTATAAAGGATTGGGAACTGACATACACAAATGCATCGGCCTGCATTTTAATATACCTGCGATTTTGGGACATGCAATATGCCATCGAAATTAATGGCCTAGAGATTACAACTCACAAAAAATGCAAATCACACCATTAGTTTAAAGGATTGGGAAAAATGCATTAAAACCCATATCACATCCCAACATATGTCAATGAAATTAATGTCTCAGAGATTGGGACTCGCAAAAAATGCCATCGAAATTAATTCAAAGGAATGCATCTACCTACCTGCATAAAATATCCCATTACCTTAATTACCTGCATAAAATTTAGTATCCCATTACCTTAATTAACTTACATCAGGCACCAAAAATTCCACGTTTAACTCACGACCGCACCTCAATTTACATCTGATTAAATATTCAGAAATGGTACCAGGTACAAAGCGAGGCGCGGTACCCCCACCGACCTCCGCTCGAACGCGGAGTGAGTACGCGTACGCCGTTCCCCCACCTACGAGTCACACCAAGACCTCTTCTACGTTGCGCGATCGGACTCTCTCTCTCTCTCTCTCTCTCTCTCTCTCTCTCTCTCACACACACACATACACACACGCGGAGAACCTCTTCGATACCTAGAGATCTTCATCGTAAAGTAGTCTGATAGGGAGGGGGGCAAGATGGTACAAATCGCGCAGCTTTCTTTACCTCGAACATGTGACGTTCACGAGCGCGAACGTAGATGGCGCGATCGGTACCTCGAGGACCTATAGGCGTCCGACCTCCGCTCGAACCACCTGGGGGGATCATCTACAACGAGGTGTGATACCCGCACGCAATCCCCGTACGTCATCAACAACCCCCCACCTCCACTTTAGAGTCGCTCGGAACACCTGGGGGCCGAGGAGGAGTTGTCCGAAACACGCATAGGCCCCCCGGGGGGGGGGGTACGCGGGGGACGCCTACAAGACCGGTACGTCATCAACAACCCACACCTCCACGTAGGAGTCACTCGGACCACCTGGGGGCCTTCTACGACGAGGTTTGCTCCGAAACCCGCGGTGGGGTACGCGGACACCTACTGACACCTGGGGGACGTCTACAAGACCGGTACGTCTTCAACAACCCACACCTCCACTTTGGGGTCGCTCGGACCACCTGGGGGCCTTCTACGACGAGGAGTGGTCCGAAACCCGCATAGGCCCCCCGGTGGGGTACGCGGACACCTACTGAGACCTGGGGGACGTCTACAAGACCGGTACGTCATCAACAACCCACACCTCCACTTTGGGGTCGCTCGGACCACCTGGGGGCCTTCTACGACGACAAGTGGTCTGAGACCCGCTTTGCTTCTCTACTAGCGTTATTAACAAATTAACTAATTATCGATCTACACTAGCTTGAGCGATGTTCAGCGGAAAGAAAATAATTTTTATCGGTAGCTTTCATCCGTAAGTATCACAACATATAATTATTTTTCAATCCAAAGCTATTTTGTAACAACGGGAGCGATTATTTAATATGACCTTAGTTGTAAAATAGAATAAGTCATATATTAAATAACTTTCTTCAATATATAATTCCATAATCTAATAGAGGGCGGAAAGGCCTTTAATACTAGAAAAGAAAATTTAATGTTCGTTAAGAAATAATTGAGTTATAGGCCGTCAAAGTTCAAGGCCTATTAAACAATTTATGCGAGTAGGAAAAAAACTAAGAATTATCAGTATAGGAATACAGAGAAGTTTCATTGTTTGAAATATTGTAACTTTGTATGAAAGGTAAGTGGCTTAAAAACAACATCAAAAGTCAGCGGAACGCTATCATTTTTGCTATCCTTCTCGCGGAGGCGTGGTGGGGGAAGCGACCGAGGCGTCGAGACAAACTCGCCACGGAGCTTCAAACTCGACCGCGCAGCTACAATAACACTTTTCTCGGGAACCGTCGAAGATAAATTGATCATTTTTTTATAATCTGATAGTATGCGACGAGAGAAATCGATTGTTGTATCGAAAAATCATGAAAAGTGCAAAATAATACGATTTTTTTGTTATTTTTTTAAGCAATGTTATTTCTAATATTTAGTAATATTTGAGGAATAAGTATTATGTGCCAGAGGCATATAACATAAATAGTTTTATTAACAATGTATACACTTCATTGGCGTCGTTCCAGTACAAATTATTACATATTTAGTAATCGTTTTTACTCACTATGAACGCTAATATTTATTCGAATATATTACATATTATAGAAAGTATTTAAATTTTGAGGCAATTTAAGATTTTAAATCTGGATTTTTTTTGAAGGAGTACTGCCAATATCACTTCTTTCATTGCTCTCGTTATCAGACTCATCGCTGCTGCTTGCAAGCTCATCTCGCGGTGGAATGTCATAATTAATTTCATCATTTTCGAATTGTTCCATTTCATTAATTTGATTTTGTAAAGACTCATCATCATCTTCTGCGTCGTCGACAGTTTCATTCTCGTCAGGCAAATCAGTTGATTCTTGCATGTTTTTTCAGCTATGGCCTTTACAAAACCCACAAAAATCTGAGCATTTCAAACCATTTTTCTTGCACCCGCAATTACTCTTACATCTTTTTTACAATTGCATCTTATACTCTTCAAAATTTCGTCGGGCAATAAATTTCCTTCGATGTAAATTGGTTTGTACATATTATTGACGTACTTCCAACCCCAGTTTCTTGGTTTGAAATTTGCCTCAGTATCATTTACATCAAAATTAGCAGTATGGCTGAACTACAATTGAATTTGATAGTATACTCTATACGTTTGAGCACTAAAGTAAATATTTCTCATCTCATCTTAATCAATAGGATTAAATAATTATTCAATTGGATGCTTACGTATATTATTTTTGTATCGCTGTTTCCAATAACAATTAAAAAAATCGTATTATTTTGCACTTTTCATAACTTTACGATACAACAATCGATTTCTCTCGTCGCGTACTATCAGATTATAAAAAAAAAATCAATTTATCTTCAACGGTTCCCGAGAAAAGTGTTATTGTAGCTGCGCGGTCGAGTTTGAAGTTCCGTGGCGAGTTTGTCTCGACGCCTCGGTCGCTTCCCCCACCACGCCTCCGCGAGAAAGATAGCAAAAATGATAGCGTTCCGCTGACTTTTGATGTTGTTTTTAAGCCACTTACCTTTCATACAAAGTTCCAATATTTTAAACAATGAAACTTCTCTGTATTCCGATACTGATAATTCTTTGTTTTTTCCCTACTCGCAAAAATTGTTTAACAATAGGCCTTGAATTTTGACGGCCTATAACTCCATTATTTCTTAACGAACATTAAATTTTCTTTTCTAGTATTAAAGGTCTTTCCGCCCTCTATTAGATTATGGAATTATATATTGAAGAAAGTTATTTAATATATGACTTATTCTATTTTACAACTAAGGTCATATTAAATAATCGCTCCCATTGTTACAAAATAACTTTGGATTGAAAAATAATTACACGTTGTGGTACTTGGATGAAAGCTACCGATAAAAATTATTTTCTTTCCGCTGAAAGTCGCTCAAGCTAGTGTAGATCGATAATTAGTTAATTTGTTAATAACGCTGTAACTTGTTAACTATTTCACTTACAGATTCCAGCTTTTGTACATATTGTCTGTGAGTGAGAACGAATGATTTCACGAAATGCCGAGACGGGGCAGTGACAGTAGCTCGTTTTAAAATGGTTTATTTAACATTGCATAAACAATGGTTGTTTTATTTATAACTTTTGACCTAATTAATATTTTTTTTCGTGCAATGCCTAGTTGTGTAGGCCTTTTGAAGGCGAATAAGAAATTACTTAACTTTTTTCTTGTAAAATCAGAGGGAAAAAAAATATAAGTGAAAAACCTAAAATATCGTTAAAATTACAGTTAAAAATGACTGTTAAACAATGGGAGAATCGATTTGACGCTTTGGAAACATAATTATCATCTTGTACATGTTTATACTACCTGTACACCGAAAATCAGCCGTTCGAAAACAAAAAATGTTGATGGCCCTATATTTCCCGGACTATAGAACAGCTTGTTTCAAACACGAGAGCACTACTTCCATATAATAAATTTTGTTGCTTCCATCTGACTTTTTGGGGAATTGAAACATAGTTTCGAAGAAAGAAGTTGAAATCTATTTCTAGCACGTTGGGTGCCAGATGAGACCAACATGGTCTCATCCATATCTGGGCATTAATTGCTTCGTCAGACCAATGTGGACTCATATGCATTGCCGATACATTTCGTTATATGAAGCAGCATTCGTATCATTGTATGCATTTAAATCAATGGGATCTGAAGAAGCATGGCCTGACGGTCCAATTGCTATATTTGGCCTGGATATGCGAGACCGATGTGGTACCCTACAGCAATCTGATTTCATACATAATAATAAACATAAAAAATTAATAGTAAACATAATTTTCAATAGTTTTTTTAGTACTAATTTATCTATTTCTTACAAAGAAGCACAACTACATAATAATAAAAGTATACTCTATATAAAAACTTAAAAGAAAGGTAACAAAGGTTTCGTTATTTTATATTTTTTTGCATTATGCGCTACAAAAAAACAAGGTAGGCAGTAATATTTTTTGCAATTAGAACACTTCAATGAACTTTGGGGATTTTTCTTGAGGCTTCCTTTGATCCAGATTGTTCACAGATCTTCGCATAACAAATAACACAACGTCTTCTGTTGGCTCAACCAACATCTTCCAGTATATGTGAGGCTTCCTTGGACTCACATATTACACAGGTTACATTATTTGGAATGAAAACTTCATTTTGTCTTAATAGTCCTTTTACAACTTCTTCTCTAAATTTAGTACCTAACTGACATATTGTCATTAGCTATCTCTATGGGCGACATAAGCATTTACAAGACACGTTCCTGTTAGGAGTTCCAATGCCACCTTCCTGTACCACTTTAAGCTTCGACTTAGAGATGTATTATATGCTTTCACTTGGTCGGATAGATCAATAAATGCCTTACATTTATTATAATCCATAACTATTTTTGGCTTCAAAATGTCTTGTCCTCTTTGCAGCACTCGAACCATCTCATCCGTGTGCTTAGTATTTAGACACAGAACATCGCGCCATTTTTGTACCACAATTCCTTCCTTACATTCAGCAGCAACTGTTTCGCCCTTTTTGAGTTTTTTCTGAATAACGTCTTTTGGGTTGAATTTTCGGTTTACACGCAGTGTTCCCACAAGATGGGTATTTTGCTTTAATATCTCAGTTTCTAAACTGCAAGAAGTGTACCAATTATCAGTGTAAAGCGTGCGTCCTTTGCATAAGAGGTTCTCCATTAGATCCATGACAATTTTGGATGCAACTGATATTTGCTCGTCTTTGGATTTTCCACTAAAGTTGTAGGTATAACCCTTTCCAAGGCATAACTTGAACAACTTAATGCCGAACTTGTGGCGCTTATTTTTTATATACTGTAAAAACTTTAGTCGTCCTCGAAACGGAACTAAAATTTCGTCAATACATACGTTTTCAGAAAGTAAAATCGGATTTTGAAATACGTTCTCAATTTTTTTAGTAGCGGCCTCAGTTTTTGCAACCTGTCGTCTGACAAAATTCTATTATCGCTGAAATGGAGCATCTTGAGTAAAAGTTGGAACCTGTTGCGAGACATAACTTTGCAGATATAATTAGCATATATTTTGTCTCGGGACCAGTAGCTCTGCACTTGAGGAAAAGGACATAAACCCATCCAAAGGATAATTCCGAAGAATTTGTCTATCTCATCTGAATCAGTTTGCTTCCATGCCTTCGCGCGAGTATTACGATAAACGGTTTTCTAAACGGATTAGTTTCAGTCACCTAAAAGTAGGAAAATAACTAAAAAAATCAAAAAGAAGTATTTTTACCTATACCATTAAGTTTATGATATCGTCGTTTACAAACAATTTGTAAAAATCATAGGGAGTTTTATTGTACATAGTTTCATACAATTCCGCTGTAAATCCAGTACCATTTTCGGTTTCCAAAAAATCTAATTTCTTTAGGTAACTGCCAGTCACTGGTTCCCAGACATATGTACCATTAGTCACTTGTTGATCCTCTTCTTCGTCACCAGATGAAAAACCTGCATTTGTTGAATAACATCTTCAATAGTATCTGATATATTATGTTGTTGTTTGGGTAATTTCACTAGACGTCGATGCTCCTAAGTTCACTTGGTGTAAATTGGCAGTGCATTTTGAACCACTTATTTTTGTTAAAACTTTCTTCTTTTTGCGCGGTTGATATTCTATTGAATCAGAGTCAGACTCGTTATCAGATTCGAGTTCAAATTCATCTGACTGTCCGTCGGGTTCAAAATCGTTAATATCCTCTTCATCGGAAAAACATTCTTGCAAAAACTTTTGTAATTTTTGCTCATGTTCCTCGTAACGAGACAACTGAATTTACACACAGTGCGAGCGACCACATCCCTCTCTACTTACATGTCGAGACCTGTGAATACATGAAATCGGCCTGGTGACACATTAGTCTCATAAGGCCCGAGGGCAAAAATTGCAACTCAGTGGCCGCATGAGACCAACGGGTCACCATTTTTGTTTTTTCTGTTAAAATTTCCAAATGTTTTTCTTTTAGCTTCTAGTAGCAATATAACTTATTTATGGTTATTTACCTTTAAAGAAAAGCGAAAAAAAAATGGCCTAACGGACCTTTTTTTTGTCCACGGTGGCATTCAACGTGCTAGAAATGGTTTGTTTGATTGTTGTGTTGACAAATGAAGTATTAGTAGACCAATAGTGACGTTGTGCAGGTACTTTATTGTATAGACATTATGAAGTAGCAGTGTAGTACTATCATTATATCATACTGATCAGCTTTTCCTTTTTGTCTTGTAATATTTCTAAGCTGTCGTTGGTTTTTTCAGCCATCCATAGGAAAAGATTTTTAGTAAACAGTTTGAAGAAAACCTCAAGTTCTGAAGATCCCTCTCAAGTTTTGCCAGAACTGTAGTAGCTTTTTCATTTGGAATACGTTATCTTGGAACAAAATTGTTGTCTAAAACTTTCCATTGATCTAAAATTACTATCCGCATATTTGTCACTGCTGCATTATCATCATTGTCTTCAGAAGCGTCTGATGAAGAACCTTCTGATGTGGAAAGAATTTTCTTTGGAATGTAAATTTTTATTTGTATCGAATTTTGCTGGGATTTTCCTTCCTTTCTTTTTACTTTTAGATGGTCCCAAAATCTCATCACTTGAGGCCCCTGAAGATGGCTGGACATACTCTGAACCACTACCAACAAACGGTTCGTCTTCCGTATCATAGAAATTTTCTACCAATTCCATGAACTCAATCTCAGACAAAGGTTTATTTCTGAAATTTTACTTATAATAATACTACTGGGACAAATATATCCCACGTGGTAATATCACTGGGACTTATATGTCCCTTTAACGGATTTTATAAAAAATGTTTTTACAAAACTTTTACATACACAAAATTTCTTTTATACGTAATATTAGTACATAAATGAACACTAGTCTGAACGAGGCACGTGATCGGCGAACGGCGGTCAGGAGAGAAGAGTGAACAGTGAGTAGCGAGTCGTTCTCTGGCTGCTGTCGTTTGTCATTTCTGTTGTCGTGTTCTCTGTGTCGCTTCCAGTGGCGCCACATCATCCCCCTGCGGAGAGGTAAAGCCTATAATAAGAACTTTCTTGGAAATTGGACGTGGCGCCCGGAGCGGGTTGTGAGTCCTTTTTGAGGTGGCTCAGGAGGTGGAGAGGGCGTAGATGGTTTCGTAGGTTGTGGCGTCCTGATGTTGACGTCGTTCTCCATAAAGGCAGGCTTCAGCCTGTCGATGCTGACTTTTGTGTGTCTTCCTTTTATGTTTAGGGTGTACGTCTTGTCCTCTCGTTCCATTATCTTGAAGGATCCTGTGTATGGTGGTTGGAACGGGCTGCGGACGGTGTCATCTCTAAGAAGTGCGTGCGTGCATGTTGGTAGTTCTTTAAACACAAAGGGCTTTTGGCGAGCGTGGTGTGAGGCAGTTTGGGGGCGAAGACCTGACATTGCTCGACGGAGATTAGCAAGTAGCTCTGGTGCGTTCAAGAATGTTTTACCACGTGGAGGGTTTGTGACCATTTCTCCAGGTAGGCGTACAGGTTCGCCAAACACTAATTCGGCGGGAGTAGCTTGAATGTCCGGCTTGAAAACGTTGCGCATCCTTCGGAGTACTACTGGAAGGGTGTCGAGCCAAGAATAGCCAGGGCTGACTTGAGGTGACGGTGTAACCGTTCTACTATACCATTGGCGATGGGATGGTAACTGGTCGTTAGAATGTGTTTGAAACCAGAGAGTGCGCCTAGGTTGTTGAAGAGGTGAGATTAAAATTGCTTTCCTTGGTCGGTGGTGATACGAGTAGGAACGCCGTAACGGGCTATCCACTCGGAGAAAAGGGTTGTTGCTACTTTTTCGACTGTGATGCATTCCAGTGGCCATACTTCGGGCCATCTCGTGTAGCGGTCGATTTCTGTCAAGTAGTATCGATAAGGTCCTGCTGGTGGTAAGGGCCCATTATGTCGATGTGTACGTGTTGGAACCGTTCTGTGGCATTAAACTGTCCTAGGGGTGAGTGGACGTGTCGGGACACTTTAGAGCGTTGACATTCGAGGCAGGCTCGGGCCCAAGTTCGGCAGTCACGCTGGATGGAAGGCCATACATACCGGTCTGCTACGAGTCGGGCGGAGGCTCGAATTCCTGGGTGGCTCAGGTTGTGTAAGGAATTGAAAATGTCTCGTCGTAATGCTGGTGGGACGAAAGGTCGGCGGCGGCCTGTCCTGATGTCGCAGTAGATGGGTATGTCAGATCCGTTGAACTGGGAAGATTGCAGTTGGAGGGTTGAATTGTGTTCGATGAGGTGGTGGAGCTCAGCATCTTGTTTCTGTGCTCTGGCCAGTGTGACTACGTCGACGGTGGTGGTGGAAACTACTGCGATATGGAAGACGGCGTCGGCCACAACGTTGTCCTTCCCACTGATGTGTTAGATATCAGTTGCGAATTGAGCTATGAAGCTGATTTGTCGTAGTTGAATCGGTGGGAGTTTGTCTCGTTTTTGTCGAAACATGTAGGTCAACGGTTTATGATCGGTATATATTGTGCAGTGGTTTGTTTCGAGTATGTGCCGAAAGTGTTGTACCGACTCGTAAACTGCGAGTAACTCTCTGTAGTAGGCCGGCCAGTCTGTTTGAGGGTATTCGATTGTTTCGTTTATTGTCTGGGTTGTTGCCGGTGCAGGTTGCTTCATCGTCAGTTACTTGGAGTAGAATGCTAATGGTCGCCATGAATCGTCTACGTACTGCATCAAGCATGCGCCGATGGCCGTACTGGATGCGTCGGTGAATAGTCCCAATGGTGCATCTGTATATGGGACACCGAGCGACTGCCGGTGTTGCGCTCAGCCACCGTACACTGTAGAGCTCCTGTGTCGAGTTTTTGTAATCGATCCT
Organism: Cryptocephalus moraei; assembly: GCA_946251905.1. Lineage (NCBI taxonomy): Eukaryota > Metazoa > Arthropoda > Insecta > Coleoptera > Chrysomelidae > Cryptocephalus > Cryptocephalus moraei. Next base: position 18,162,897 of record OX276459.1, read on the forward strand.
CACGACCCTCTGCATGTGCAGCTTTGGCTCTCTACTCGACTTGCTGGCTGCCGTGAATTCATATACCTTCAAATAGTCGATGGGCTCAGCGAGTATCGGGAATTTCTCCCTATACAACCTCTGAACGCTCCTGTTCATTTCAGGAACATACTCCTCGATGAATACCACTTTTGTCACGTCCTCTGGGGTATCGAGCGGGTTTATTGCGTTGATTTTGATTATTTTCCGTGAGCGCGACATCCGGGGTAATAGAGTTTTCTAACCTAACATTATGGTAGCTGGCATTATCCACAAGAACAACTGATTGTGTATTGTGTACATGGATTAAATATCGGACGAGGTGCCACCTCTCGACATAAAATTCTAATTTTCGCATTTTCTTTCGATCATTACGCCAGATGGCGCAATAGATCGCCCGACCAACTGCGGCTCTTCAAGTGAACAGGGCCTGGTGGGTGATGCGCTGAAGACCATTTCAGACAGACACTTCATCTTAAGGGTATGGCCAGGCTTGCGAGCGATTTATCGCGCGAGATAAATCGTTCACGACAATGTAGCGGGCGACAAGCGAGAAGCTGTCCACAGAAAATCGATTCAAATGTCAGTTTTCGTCATGCCTCTCGCACGAACCCGTCGAATTGCCCTTCTTTTAGAGGATGATCCATTCATAAAGCGTTTAAGTAAAAAGTAGTAGTAAGTAAAAAAACTATTTTAAAGGCATACGGTCAGAGCCAGCGTTAAACTCTTCTTGGTTATGCATGGAGCAGTAGTTGTGTGCTAGTGACTGTTGTGATGGCTGATAAGGCAAAAGTCCATAATATGTTAATGTTTCGTCATATTCAGATAAAAATGTCTCATCAGACTGCTGTTTCTGTTGTACCAGTGGCTGCTGTGGCGTTACAAACTGCTCTTTCTGTTGGATCAGTGGCTGCTGTGGCGTTACAAACTGTTTCTGCTACAGCTGTTACAGCTGTTTCTGTTGCTCGGGCTGCTGCTTTTGGTTCGTGGTTTCCTTAAAATTGTCAAATACTAGCTGGTGTATTTTACTCCCGAGTTCTAATTTATCAAAAAGGGACAGACTTTCCATATATGGCAGTAAACTTTTGAAAAAATGCAAATCTGCACTATCTGGTTCTTCACCTCGGTTAACTTCTTTTTCCAACACGTTAACTTCCTTTTTTTGTAACTCCAAGTATTGTTGGCTGATATTTTGGGTTTTTCGTTTTTGAGAGATGCGACGTGGTACATATTTGGATGTAACAGAAGCATTGCTGGACGGGCGTGATGTTGACATTTGAGATTGTGAACGTGATGATGATGCTTGGGACTGCCTCCTTCGTAATGGCGGCGGTGTCACTACTGAGGGTGTATGTACTGAGGATGTGACATCATCTGCATCACTCTCTTTATTACTCAGACAAATATCTTCTATTTCATCATCGGTAATTTCATTATCATCTCGTGGTGTTTCATAGACTTGCGAACGTCTGGTATCATTTAAGTTAACCTGAGTCTGTGCAGGTCTGGTATAATCTCTTAAAAATTGCATAGTTTCTAAGTAGTACCATTTGCTTTTAGTGGGTATTGCTTGTGATCCGGATTTTAAAACAGGAATTTTTTGAACTTCACGTCTGAACTGATCTTTAAGGTTCTTCCACTTTGATTTTTCCATATTACGTACCTAAAACAAGAAAGCACTCTCGTTAAACCGATACTACCAATACAACATTTTTTATACCACTTGTTTGCTTATCAATATTTTTAATTCATTAAACTTTTCATTTTGGACACATTTTTTCAACATTAGACACATAAAAGATATTAAAAGGGCAGTTTAACAATCTGTATATGTAAATATGCATATAAATATATTATATTTTAAAACCTAATTCCATTGCTTTTGTTTTAGTTATTTAGTTACTGGATGTTCATTTAGAAGTCTTGCATTTTCATTCCGAATGGGCAAGTCTACAATAAGCATGATAGTTTTTGAAACGACCGAAACAATTTGGAGTACTTTGCCTTCTCATGAACATTTACAAAAAATAATATGGGATTATTATAATCGATGGAAATTTCCCAACTGTTTTGGCCCAATTGACGGCAAACACTGCCAAAAGAAAATGTCCACCAAACTCAGGATCAAGGTATTTGTAACGGTTACATTTTCCAGTACGGCTCTGGACGCCGGAAATCGGTCGTTTATAGGCAAGTAAATGATGCGGAGCTAATTACTCGCCCCCGCGATAACGGATCAACCCAGAATTTCACCTTGAGTTAGCCCCGGAATGAACCTTTTCAGAGACACTAAAATCAAAGTTGGGGATGAGAAATTATTGGAGACATTCCCGTGTAAAGATAATGTTAATTGTTCCCCCCCCCCGCGGTAAAGGGCGAAGAGCTTAAGTAAACATTACATTCCAAAAATATGCGACCACGGGCAGAGCACGTGAACAGGGAGGGAGAAAGGCGCGTCCAATGAGAGCGCCGTACTTAGCGTAGGTAACCCGAGAGGTGGTAAATTTTGCAAGAGGGACGAGTAGTGGGGCCTGAGCATTCAATGCCAAAAGACGTTCATTGTTAGCCGGAATTTGAGGTTAACTTTGGATAGTTTGTAGGCTGGTACTGGGTGAAGGTCAACTGATTTGAGGTTAAAGTTTTGAGGTTAGATAAACAAGAAGTCTGCGAACTTCTGTTGAAGAGTTGTGTTGTACCTTTGTAAAGTGAAGTGTGAGCGCGTGAATCGTGACGCACGAACGTACTCGCACGGCGTTCATTGAACCTTCAGCAACCGACTTCAGCGTCAACGCCATCAGGACCCGGCGTAGGCGGCAACCGGCAACGAACGCGGCCAGTCAACAGGACTAGCCTGCCCAGGAATACCATCGAGAAAGTACTCCTCCGGTGACCTCTACGCACGAGGGCTATAGAGCCCGCTTGAGTGGCCCCCTCTTCGACAAGCCGATAAACCCTGATCAGGTATCGCTCTTCTGAAGGATTGTTAGTATAACTATTTTCTTTTGCTTGTTTACGTTGCCAGCAGTTAACCGTAAAACCGTTGTACGGTAGGCGTTCCCCGTAGAGAATAGATATTTCCATTGTAGTCAGAATTTAATGGTACCTTAACTCAAGGTAACGTAACATTAGGGTTATGTTAGCGAAGCGACCATAACAATTACGAAGTAAATTTGGTTAAGGTCTTAGACATTACTGAAGTCGGCTAGTATAGTGTATTGTTGGTTGCCTACTTATAGGCGTAAGTGAATTTATTAATGCTGCTCTTGTTCTTTTAATGTGGTGATTGAAAATGTATGTATAACCTATGTAATGAAATTAAATCTCAGTGTAACCATCATCATTCGTTTGAACATTTATTGAATTCTCCCCACGACCCAGGAATTAACAAATCAGCAAAAGGGAACTCATTGCAGGCAGAGCTAGCCGTGGCAATTGTTCGTTCTCTTGAAAGTAATTCAATCAAATAAATTTAAAATTACTAAAGTGAGCGTTACATATTTTAACTATTTAAAATACTTTTCGATAGTATTACAGGGTTTGGCTGATGCTGGTAAAAAGTTTGTAACAATAGAATTAGGAGGGAGGGGAAAGCCAATGGATGGTGGGACATTTATCGCGACAACCTTATTTAACTTATTGGAAGCCAAAAAATTTTGCATCCCCCCAGATCAAGAACTACTAGGATCAAACATAAAATTACCTAATGGTCTGATTGGTGACGAAGCTTACCCTTTGAAAAAATACCAAATGCGACTATCCACGCAGAGTGCTAACACCAAGAAGAGAATATTTCAATACGCGTTTATCTACAGCCCGAAAATGCATTGAGTGTATGTTTGGAATTCTATATTCAAAATGGCGCTTTTTATCAAAAGATATAGACATATCCCGATAAAGCGTGCGTATTAATAAAATACGCATGCATACTTCATAATATTATACGAATTCATGACGGTGAAACTGATCTTGATTATTGTACTGTTACGGAGAACATGAATATGCAAAGGAATGAAATTGCTGTTCAAGTAAACCAAGGATAAGGAAAAAATAATAATCGATCATCCAGAGAAGCAAACAGATCAGAGAGACGTTTGAAGCATACTTATATGAACATCAGTAATCACGTGTATTGTTTGTATTTATTTTATGCGAACAAAAATGCTGACTTTCGTTCTTATTAGTATAACATAACCTCAAAATTATTTCTCACAAAATTAATATAACTTACCTTCTATACCACAAACAAGTCCGACTTCTGTCCTTAATTTGTCCGTCATTTTTGTTTTTGAAATGTTTGTGTGTAGCCTGCCGTAAAATGGGTCTACTTTGCACTTCCGATAAAATTTCTTTGGAACAAGACATCGCGCTGTTTAGTTTCAAGACAAAATGGAACAAAAGTCGCTTAGAAATGAAACCGAATTGAAAACAGAGCGGACGCTTAGCCGCTGAGCGGTTTTTCGCTAAGCGATTTTTTAAGGTATGGCCACTACGATAATATTTATTGGATTTAAAATATTTCTTTGTAGTTCAGTCGTCCACGATTTATTTCTCGAGAAAAATCGCTCGCAAGCCTGGCTGTACCGTAATACTGATTATAATAGCACAGTAAAATTGTAATAAACTGTTGGAACCAATTTTTCTAATATTGCACATGGTTTTCTATATTTGGTTCAAGATTACATGCTGCTTAGGGAAACCTAAACCGTACGCTTTTACACGGTCTCTCGAGTCACTTTGTGGAACTTTAGAATTAAAGATATCAAACCAGTCAGTAATTAGTAACTCTGAACATCCAAGCCAATTGTTTTCATTTTTAAAAGGTTCCAATAACCTCAGCCTTGAAATTGTTTTTGATAATGTGTGCGAAAAAAACTTGGTTGCAAATTTAACCGTTGGGCAAATTTTATTGTTAAAAAATCAGTAATAATTTTATGTGCAATATTTAAATCTAAATTTTGTGTATATTGGAGCAAATTAATAATCGGCTTAGATGTTATAAATTTTCCATTTAATGAATAACCAGTAATGAGAAGAATCTTCCTTACATTTTCCAAATTTTATATTTCAAATGCTTAGACAGAACGATGTAGGCTTAAAATAAATTCCATCTCGTATTAGTTCTATGTTCTATGTCAAATGTCAATCATTAACTGTACCATGATACTTTTACAAACGACGTTTACATAATCAAGAAGTGACATAGCGGGGTAATTAGCTAACGTTTATACAACCTTAATTGGACAGTGTTATGTAACAACCCCTTAAGCCACAAACATGTTTTGTTGAGATAATTAGCATAATGTGTTCAACTGCTATAGAAAATACACTTTATAAGATATCATTCTTTATTTTTTTCCCCCATTAGGTAACATTTCAAAAGAGCAATAAACATACAATTTAGCGAACTAAAATGATTACTTCTATACAAAAAAAAATTGCTAAAACGGGTTAGGCGGCTTTCGCAAAATTCAAAAAATGAAATGTAGTGTTTTTCAATAACCGACTAATCCTCTAATAAATGATATTTGAACTTAAACAATTTCATAAACATTATACAGTTTTTGATTATTAATTTACTGGATCCTCCAATTGGTCGTGATCAATCTCAAAGTCCAGATTAGGCCCAAGCCCGTCCAAATCTTCTCCATACTCTTTTCCTTCAATATTTGGTATAAATTTGTAAAATGGCTGTGCATCTTCAGGAATAAGGTTTAAAATTTCCTTTATGTCTTTTATTTTTTCGGCAGCCAGCACTTTACCATTTGGCCACAATGGAGGTAGTTCAATGTTTTTTAAAATAGCCTTTCGTCCTTTCCCTGCTCTTTCAATATTAACTTCTGAAAAAATGGGGTCTGTTATGTGTTTTTTCATATATAAAATTGCAGGATTCTCCTTTTTTATCATTATTACGTGAGTTTGTAGCCAGTTAATATTCTCTTTATTAGAGTCATGTTTTCTATTTTTTATAGATTTTTCCATCATTTTGACCGAAACCATTTCTTCAGATCTGATACGATTAACAATAAACTTGTTTTTCTTTCGGCAATTTTTCATGACCTGAATATAGTCACTATCATTGTATAACCTCTGTTGTGTTTTTAAGGAACACTCTACGTCTCCAAAGTGGGAACCGTTGGGCAGGAAACTATGTCCGGACAATAGTTTCCTACAATCAACACTAGTTTAATGCTCCGATTTTGCCCCCACCAAAATCCGACCATAAAATCAAATTTTTGATGGGAGCTTGTACATTTTCGTTGATATATTTTCGTAAGCACGAACCAACTTCTTGTGTACCTCTGCCCGCTTCATACTCACACCATACATTGAAAACAACTCTCCCTGTACTGTCAACGTTAATACCGAGGTTAAACAAGTTCAGCTGTCTCTAATAGTATACGATTCCAGTTGGTAGTTTTGGCAGAGGGTGAGTTTTCTGGAGGTCAAATGTCAACGTCTCTAAAGTTTCATCATCTTTGGCAGCTTTTAAGTCACCTTTCATTTGATTCCGCAGCTCTTCCGCAATCTGAAGGTGTTTCTCATGGTGTCTGTTAAGATTTTCTTTCTGTACATTATCTTGTATACAACTTGATTGCGCAATGTATGATCGCACGTTTTACAGGTGTCTTTGTGGGGTACTTTAAATTTTAAATTAAAATTTGAATAAAAAACGCTCTTGTATTTAGAGAGGCTCACTGGTTGCTCTGTAATATCCTTATACAACTTGTACATTTTAGCTAGATTAAGTTCAGGATTCAAAAACATGGATTCTGTTTGACCTCGACAGTAATGTGATACATAACGAGGAAAAGAAGAAATGTGTTGTTTAATGCTTTCAATGCCATTGACATCAGTCGCATTTCTTCCACCGCTATTTTGTCCTCTTTTATCCACAATAACATTATCTTTCATTTTAAGTAATGCCACTGTAATTCGATTTTGATTTATTTGAAGAGCGTTTAAAAACATGTTCTTACAAACCTGGACATCATTAATGTGATAAATCCTTGTTTTGTTCCTTCTCGATACTTTGTCTTTTGTATAACATCTCTTTTTATCAATTTCCTTGACACATTTGCATTCTTTGGCAATGATTTTGTCTTCGTCACGGGCTTCTCTTGCGGCGGTTTTTCTATCTAGATGTTTTTTAAACTCTTCTTCTTTTAGACTTTTTTCTTCTTCGGTCAGAGTTTTGCGCCAAGCATCTTCTGCATTGGTCCTTCTTCGGTTTAAAAAAACCCAAATTGTATTCTTGAAATAATTTCCGGTACTTTTCAAAGCTAACCGGTTTCAAATACATTGTAATTTAAATTTCCTTATACATTATGTGCATTATTGATAAATTTGGAGCAGGGTCTAGGTATTTTTTAGTACTAGAAGCCCGGCAATAATGCGTCTCGCGATGCACTTTCGTGACTCTGAAATTGAAATCTTTCAAGATAAACACGTTTACTGAAACACTTAGGCGAAAAATTATTATCTATACATTTTCTATAATTTCGTTCGAGTACTCTCCAACGGTTTTCACAATTGGCGGGGGTAGCTTTTATTCCCAATAGGTTAATTTCGTGAGAAATAATTTCCCACATTCTCTTGAAATTTCTAATTTTTAGGGTTCCTAATTCCTTCTTGTATTTCTTATATAAATCCAACAGAAGCAAACTTGCATACTTAGTCCAACTCATAGATTTTTCCTCCCGGTCAAATCTGTTGCTCTGTTCATGGATAATAATGATTTCTACTTCTGTTTCACCTTAAATAAAACAACCAGATGAAATTTATAATTAATAGTAAAGCAATAACTTACCGTTCATGTTGATTTTTTGTTTGTTTGCAATGTTTGTAGTCGGTTGGGTAAATCGCTCCGTCACAAAAATCTAACCTCAATAATGAGAGAGTGTATGTGAGAGAGTAGTTAACGTCTCCTTTTTGCTGCAAGGCTAATCTGGACGGGACCTACAGTTTAACGTGGGCTCCGAACCACGGTCCTCGAGCACGGTTGTACCCCCTAAGGCTCCCACCCCAGTTGATCCACTCCGTGCTCTACCGACTCAGGGTGTGTGTATCCTAGTCCCGCCCTCCTACAGGATATCCGATCCTATCCGGCCTGGTTACCGGCGTGAATAGGAACGGGATTTTGGATACATTTCCGGCAACAGTCACAACATCCATGGATTACGTGGGATTCGAACCCACGACGACAGTGATCGCCTGACTCAAAGCCCGCGCCTTAAACCACACGTCCACCGCCGCCCCAACCTCAATAATCTCTAAATTTTATCAACAAAAACCGTTCGTAGAACGAAAAAGTCAGCAATCGTTTCAAACCAGTCAGGGACCGCACATGCGCACATTCACCAAATTACAAGCAGTTGGAAACTAGGTCTACGAAGAAAGCTAATATAACTTGTAATTCATTCCTCGCTCCGTAATTTCCATATACAGGGTCTTTTCTTAAATGTTACAAATAAACTAAAACCCAAAACATTAAAATGCCAAACAATCGCAGGTTGTTACAACAACCTGCAATTAACAAACGTACTATTGGAGAGAAAAACGCATACCGTAGGTACGTTGAGAAAATTTGTAAAAGGAGTACCGAGGGAAATTTTGGATAAAAAGTAAATGAAAAAAGGCGGTATCAAAGGAAAAGGAAGTAATGGCAAGGTTATCGGTAACTGGAAAGACGAGATCGGTAAGGTTTATTAGTACGAGGCATACACTAAACATAGTCGACAAAAACAAACACAAAATCGCAAAGGAGAAATTGTTTATAAGCCAGAAGCTATTGTATTTTATAATAAATTTAAGGTGGGTATAGACTTATCAGATCAAATGGCTTTCTATTTCACTGTTCTTCGCCGATCGATAAGGTGGTACCATAAGGTGGCCTTTGAATATCTACTTGGAACGTCCGTTGTTAACGCTCTTATACTACACCAACTCTCAAATCAGAAAAAAATTCAAGTAACCGATTTTAGAGACGCATTTGTGACAGGTTTCCTTGGGGATATGATAGATAATCAAAAAGAAACCAGCAAACAAACTAAACACGTATTGAAAAAGATAGTTGAATAAACGAAAGACAATCGAAAAAAGAGAAGACGGTGTGTTGGGTGTTATTGACATTGCGTATAGAGTCCATAAAAAATCAAAAGTACAGCACAGAAGGCAAAGCTGGTTTCCACTTTCTGCAACGAGTGTCCACATTCGCCCGCGTTATGTCTGGAATGTTTTCAAAAAAGACACTAAGTTGAATCTTACACATTCTTATTTTGTGTTATATTTTTGTTTTCAACTGTATTGAAAATATATATTATTAGACAGTTTATTTGGCCACTTTTTTAAATATATAACGACTAAGATGAATCACCGGTGATGCCCATTTGATCTACAAATTAGATGGTGTATTTATATACTACTGCCGTATACTATTTGCCTGCTTTAAAATGCAAACAAAAAAAATGGTTAGTTTTAAGACGATCCGCTCGATACGACACGATAATTTTACTATCGAATGTAATAAACTAGCACTAGATTCTAGCGATAACAAACGAGTTATACTAGATAATGGGGTTTTGATACATTACCCCTCGGGCATTATTTTTTGCTGCATGATTAATGAGCGCTTCACTTTGTTCCGATTCATTGCTTCGTTTTACAATAAAATTATTAATATATTCATATTTGGTGTATTATATAGTGCATGTGAAAAAGATGAGTTCTAACAAGAGAAACAGAATAATTTACACAGAGTCAGATTGTCACGCTCTTGTGGATATAATTATAAACTATAAAGACATTGTAGAGTGCAAAAAAACTGATGCTGTCACTTGAAACAAAAGGTAAAACCCCTTTTAATTGACTTTTATGTTCAATATCTACCTTTGAATATAAAGTGCTTATACAATATTTGTTTATTGTTCTTAGACTACAGCATTGGAAAAAATTGCAGTGGCATACAATTCCCTAACGACTGAGCCAAGAACTACAGAACAATTACGTTGCAAATTTGATACTTTAAAAAAGGATGTACGTAAGTAAGAGGCTCAAAAGAGTCAGAATATTTGTAAAGCTGGTGGTGGTATAGACGAAGATAATATTAAGGCAACGCTGAAATTGCTCTATGCAAAAATAAAAAACATAATTAGTCTTTCGGTGTTGGGTTTAGAACCTAGTTAAGTTGATAGTGATTTATTTGCGGTGGATAGTCAAACAGGTATGGTACCTAACTATATGTACCTATATCGGAAATAAAACTAATATCTACTGTTTTTTTAAATTTAATTTTATACTTGCAAATTTTGACTCCCGCAGGTTTATCACAAGAAATATTCTATTTCGACAACAATAATATTATTGAATGTATTGACAGTCCAAAAGCCAGCACATCGACACTGTTACAACAAGTAGAGACAGGTGAGTTTTTTTATTTATTAGATGATCATGTTACTCAAAAATATTCATTAATTTTTTTATTAATATTAATTTTAAAATATAAGTGGTGTACTTAACTTTGTAGGTATTTATAGCAAAGTTCAATATTTTAAGTCATCAATGATACCAAGCATATACTTATAGGATTTGCTGGTGTCACCATTATGGCATAATAATTAATAGCATTGAACCCTCGTTATACAATCTCTTACCTCTACATTATTTATCTTACAGATTTGCCAAAACAACTGGATGCAGGTTGTAGCACAAAAACGAAGAAAAAGAAGAAACTGCTGCATTGCCGTTAAAGCGTGATTTCTAAAGAAAAACTTAAGAATATCTGTGTTTACACGTATGACAATCTACCTTGCAGTTTTTGGAGCTATGTCGTCATAAAACCTTAGCTCCAGGACAACAACTACTGTTTCTTGGCTAAGGCGAAATCTCATTCTAAATTCCCCATCACTCCAACGAGTAAAATGACCGAGTCGTAGGCTAAAGTTACGAGGGGTCCTTGGCCTTACCCTTTGTTTCTCATAATCGGCATCCGACGAATCATCATCACTACTATCTTCCCAAAGTAGCCTATTTCTTAAAATTTCGGGAGATCCTGATGACGACATCGTACAAATAGTTTACCTGATTTTAACGTATGTATATTAATTTTAACAAATTAGATTACTTTACACGAGCAGCGATTGTTATTCACCAAACAAAAGTCAAACAACATAACTTAAATCACATTTCAGGTTAGAGCCATCTTTCATCCCTCAGTTGAGAGTTAAAACTGTACTCAAGTTATCAGTTGGGCGAACCGACAGTCAACCGTCCGTTTGATTCCCGCTTAACGTTTATAATACGGAAATTTCAGTTCGACCGCTGGTTGAAACTCAACCTTCGGTCAACCCGACTTTATAATACCGGCCCTTACTGGACCTACTCCATGGCAAGGATTAAAATTTTTCGAGGTAACAGAGACAATGAGATAAAGTAATGTAATCTTCGCAAATGCTTTAACAAAGTTTGGAGATGGTCAAAAGGTAAATGAAGAAGAATTGTAATTGATACAATCCAGATTTTTAACAAAAGAAGAAGCTGAGAGCAAGTGTTCAAATGCTGTGGGACGTTTCTTAACTAACGCGGAAATTCAAGGATACAACAATCTTTGAGTAGTGCAGACAATAAAATCATATCAGTAGCTACAGATATATACATTGGCTGCCAGAATGCTGAACAACAAGCTTTTGTTACACAAAAATTACATAAATTGCCTACACCAGAAATTGGAGGATTGCCATATGAAGGAATATTTGTTGTTGGCAAACATTTTCGTATGACTACAAATATTGATGTTTTAGATCGCTTAGCTAACGGTACCTACTATTGGTAAATTGTATCAAGTTGATCAAAATGATGATGGAGAAATTACAATAATTTGGATGCTATTTCCTGAAAAAGTTGGAAGAAAATTACGAAATAAATGGAAAGGGTATATATAAGAAACAATTGTAAGAGAATTTTTGAAAAAGGTATTTGTAGTCTCAACCGGGATCCCGGCTGAGACTACAAATACCTTTTTCAAAAATTCTCTTACAATTGTTTCATATTTCACTGATTAACTCGAGAACCTATTCCATCCAGGTATATATAAGAGATCATGACATAAATTCAAATGCAGTTCCAATATTTACAAGAACATCAACAATACCACCCAATAACATAAAACAATAAATGCAAAAAGAAAACATTTACCATTATAATGTGTTTGTGCAATGACAATTCACAAATCCCAAGGAGGTACTTTTGATGAGATAGTTTATGACTATGATAAAAGACGTACCTACTTTGGAATTAGTATATATTGGTTCAGATTTTTCGTTTTTCGATTGCGTTTTGTGCGTGATTAAAAATGGACAACGAGGCAGGGCCCTCCAGACCCTGGAAACGCACCAGATTTTAAAAATACACACAAAGACCTTCTAAGTTTTTTAGACGACAGTGATTCAGGCGTAGATTTGGATGCGGCCGGAGTTGACGCCGGGTGGAGACCTTCGAGTGGTGAAAGTGATCGAGATTTGGCAGATCATTCTGGAGATAGTGATGATCATTCTGTAGAAGAGACACAAATAGCCTCTGCAAGTGATGTACTGGCAGCTGCTCAACCAGAGTCTCACGAGGAATATGTTGTTTGGGGAAATGAGCCCATAATGATTAGTCATTCGTTCACAAAAGCGGAAAGCCTGCTTACTCAACCCTCAGAGAATACGCCCATTTGTTTCTTTCGTCTTCTGTTGTGTGATGAGTTTCTTTTGAAAGTCACAGAAGAGGCAAATCGCAACGCCTTATATATCTTGTTCTCTAATAAGACTACAGAACAATCACGAATAACACATTGGAAGGACGTTACTGTAGATGATATTTTGCTACATATGGGAAATGTAAGAATGAATAAAATTCAAGATTATTGGAGACAGAACCCTATTTTCCATCAATCGGCTATTGCGAATAGTATGAGTAGGAACCGCTTCTCATTTTACGAGCGTTACATTTTTCAAGAAACCCGGGCCCGGGAGAAGCGAAGCCGGAAGACAGATTATAAAAAATTCGACCAGTTGTCGATTTTTTTCAATAGAAGGATGCGCGAAATCTATTATCCTGGTCGAGAACTGTCGTTAGATGAATCTATCGTCCTCTGGAGGGGTAGACGAATCTTCCGGCAATACATACAGAACAAACGGCATAAATATGGCATTAAACTCTACTCTTTGACCACACCAAACGGAATTATTCTGAAATTTGCCGTATATACTGGTATGTTAGACGAACTAGGGGGCAGACATCATGCTGATAAAGTGGTCCATTACTTAATGTCTGAAAAACTAGACATCGGTAACCACATATTTATGGATAACTATTATAATAGTTTTCGATTGGCGAAATCTTTATTGGCGAGGAAAACTCACTGCACGGGTACTCTTCGGGCGAACAGGAAACATACGCCGAAGGATGTACAGTTACCTAATTTAAGAAAGGTGGAGGCAGAGGGAATAATGATAGGGAAATGGAAAGATAAGAGAGATGTTTGCTACATTTCTAGTGAATTCGAGAACCTCATGACTGAGGTTGAAAACAAAAGGAAGGAACTGAAACTAAGGCCCTTGCGCATTGTAAATTATAATACGTACATGTCCGGTATTGATACGAATGACCAAATGTTATCATTTTATCCAACCGAACGTAAGGCAACACGTTGGTACAAAAAACTTTTTGTGCACATAGAAATCATTATGTTGGTGTATTCCCATTGTAACGAAGCGTATTTTTGAGAGTTGAGGGTAGACCACACACCGCACATTTCACCGTGAAATCAGACCTATCTCAGATAGAAGGCGGCCGATCAGGCAATGTTCAATCTACCATCGCTTAGATATCCAGACTAAATTTAGGCAATTCAACCTCCCCCCTCAAATTATTCTGTACTCGACTTAATCCAAGGTGAGAACCAAGACTTGCTTATAGCAAGTCGATACGTCTCTATGTCTATTGTAAACGTCACCGCCGTTAGATATAAATCGCCGAATTATTTGTTATTTGTAAGTGTCCGTAAATTGCATTGTCCCCGACCGATAGTTTTAAGCCGTCTGAACTATTCGTTAAATGTAGTTATTCTTCTATTGTGAAAGCGTCTCCGACCGCCAGCTATTAATCTAGACGTCCAATTACTCGTTGCCTGTGATTTTTGGTTGTGGGCGTGCCGACCGCTAAATATAAGGTATCTGTGGATTAACGTTTGCTACATCTTAGACCGGCGGTTGTGAAAACGTCCGTTTTTCAAACCACCCGGAATTAATTTTTCCATCGTCGCATTGAGGAAAAGTTAATTCGGGACTACCGTACTCTCTCTCTCTCTCTCTCTCTCTCTGTCTCTCTCTCTCTCTTTCTCTTTCTCTCTCTCTCTCTCTCTCTCTCTCTCTCTCTCTCTCTCTCTCCTCATAACGTAAGTGACCGTATTACCGCACATTGGACACTGCACGTTTTCCTATCTTCTCCGCATTTAGCTATTTCTCTTTCATTGTGAAGTTGTTAGGATAATTTTCCGTTTTTCGCATTTTCAGTATTAAGAGGGATATGTTCCATATCTCAGGTCTTAAATATTTGTAAGAGTATTTCTACCTTCCGTCTCCGCATTTTCGATTTGTTAAATAGTTTCGACTCTTCCCAATATTAATTAGAATACACTTTATTTCTCTCCAGCTGTGATAATTTCACATTTTAGCATTTGTGTGTTTCCTTTTCGAAATACATAAATAATTGTAAATAAGTTTTTGTACTTCTCCGATTTCCGTTCGACGCCTAGCGCCAACAGGTTTTAGTCCTATGGATTGTATTCACTGCCGTTTGGGAATAAAATAATTTAGGTATTTTCTATTTTGAGTGTATGTTTCATTTCTACGGACAACCCTGGTGATCTCCTGAGTTCGTAAACTACCCAGGCATATTCCCGAGGGAGAAAACCCTTAAAAATCTGGCGCCCGAGCAAAACCGTAAACCGACCATAAAACCCTTTACCGAACTCCCGAATTCCGTCCCAGCGCCAAATCTCGCAAGTAACTGCGACAACCACGTTACACCATGGTTTATATAATAAATATTCAGGACAAAGAATTACTTTATTTGAATTTCGTATAAGTGTTATCACGGCCCTAGTACCACCTGTAGAGCAGCAGCAGCAGCAGCATCCTCAAATTGGAGCACAGCATTTCATGGTAAAACGGGAACTCGCTCCAGGAAGAACAAAGATACAAAGAAAAGGATGTAAGCTATGCACCAAAGAAGGCAAAACGACGGACACAATCTACGAGTGCCTAGATTGCCCCGACAGGTCGGCGTATTGTTTAGATTGTTGTAATATACTCCATAAATAAGTAACATGAACTTAAATTTTCTTTGTTCAGTATTGGGTTTTTGAAAATTGATTATATTTTTAGATTTCTACATAGATTAGGAAATATGTTAAATTTTTTGTGCAACACTGCTTTTGACAATTTGTGAAGTTCTTCATTTTTATGCATGACTTTGTAATAGATTATTTAGCAAGGCGTGCTTCCTGAGTATTTATGTTTAATTTTTGATCCCGCTACTCTTTTGCGCTGTTACTTGTT
Source organism: Cryptocephalus moraei (assembly GCA_946251905.1). Taxonomy (NCBI): domain Eukaryota; kingdom Metazoa; phylum Arthropoda; class Insecta; order Coleoptera; family Chrysomelidae; genus Cryptocephalus; species Cryptocephalus moraei. The sequence goes on from OX276459.1 coordinate 18,178,514, forward strand.
TGAAAACGACCTTCTGGCTGTCTACCAGCGTATTGCTCCATATTTAGGCAATAGCATGTCTTTGCGTCAACGAGAGCGAATACCTTTAACCTGTATTTTGCGGGTTTATTGGGGATATATTGAAGGAACGACACCCGTCCTCTGAATGGTTCCAACTTCTCATCAATTGTTATGTTTTCACTAGGCGTATAATGTCTCTTACAATTATCGACAAAATGTTCATATACTACCCGAATTGCTGCCAATTTGCCAATCTCTTTACGTTGTTCTCAGTGGTGATGTTGTCAAGTCGAAGTGACTGTAGTAAAATATAATGTCTTTCCTGTGACATAGTTGTACGAAATAAATTAATGCCACTACCATCAGTGTTCCGAAGATCTGCAGTATTTTGACGATGTGCCTTATATAATCCAGTCAAATAAAGTAGGCCAATGAGTGCTTTGATTTCTGCTTTATCGGTATGTTTTACTAAGTACTCATATCTTTCATCATACTCAGGGGTTTTAGTTGCTAATTTAACATTTGTGTAACGAACAATATCATCCAACAGTTCTTCTGTGAAAAATAGTAGCCACCAATCAAGAGGTGTTTTCTTTTCTCGTGCAATGACTTTCACACCGGGTTAATGAATTATTATATTTTCTGATCTCGTTCTTACGTTTCGGATGTTTGGAAGTTTTTACCATTTAGATTTTTATCCAAAAAATACCTACTATTATTGTCAAGTGCATCATTTTCAGAGTCTTCCGCTTCTACAAAATTTTCAGGCAACACTTCCACTTCCTCTTCTAACACATCGACAATGGTTTCTACGTTTATTTCTGCTTCTACTTTTTCTCCTTCGGTCTCAGTACCTACAACAGGTTCATCATCGTCCGATTACCCACCAAGCTCTTCCCATTATCTCCGAAGCCTTCGCTGGTATTCTTTGCATGCGTATTGCTAAAATGTAGCACAGTGACAAATAATCATTCAGATAAAGCAAAAAGTCTCATTATTTACAATTCAAAATGGTGTACACGAAAAGTTACATAAATGGTGACTGTCTTCGCCGAGATCTAGAATCAAACTAAACGCCGATAGAGAGGCTACTACAGTTGTATTCTTCCAACAAATTCTGGTACAAGATACCAACGGTGTCGTGCAAAGTGTCTTTGCCGGTGAGAGTTTCAACGTACCTATGACAATTATCAAATGCTACACCCGTACAATGATCAGGTAATAAAGCAGTACTTAAAGGACATATCGTAGACTTAGCATTTGCAAAAAAAAGTAGCTTCAGTTTCCAATTCTTCAACAGTGTTATAACTACAACAATGACCATATCTGTTACATATGTCAACAACTTTTCGACTACTGCGTATGCTTTTTAAAGTCATACCTAATGTAATATGTTTAGAGGTTTTACTTTTACCATCAGAAGTAGCATAAATTATATCGAAGGCTATAGAATAAATCTTTCTCATGCAACGTTCGCTTTTACGTCGTCTTGGGTCGTTATCAGTTATTATAGTTAGTAAGAGATTAATCAGATTTTCAGGAATATCGGTAATATCGCAGTCGCCAGTAGTCACGTGATTTGTCTTTAATTTTCTTGGCAAACGTCTGTCGTTAATAGATAAAATAGATTTTTTAACCCGAGTGGCCACGCGAGTTTTTTCTTCTAAATCGTTTATATCACAAAAAGAACTGTCAGTTATATTACAGCCATCTCCTGAAGCTATAATTTTTTTTTGAATACCGTAAGAATTTGTATTTCATTACCAAGCGTTTTAATAATTTTTCTAATAAATGTTGCTGATAGCAATTACTGTCAAAATCAATTTGTTTCTCTTTTGCAAGGTTACTCAATATTGCCAAATACATATTTGTCAATACCTTCAACGAATAAGAACTTTTGTTCTGAATTATATTAGATTCCACATACTCACATATCTTTTCAAATGCTTCTTTGTGAATATCTCTCACATCATGCCATTCCTTTCACTCTTTAGTAGTAGGTCTACTAAATTTTTTTACATACGCTTGCTTACATTGAAAACGATAATAAAAATAAGAGCCTACTGAATTAATTTTATCAAGCATGACAGTATCATTCAAACCCTTCGCAACACTAGTTATAGTATTAAGAAACGACTTATCTGATGACTTATGCAAATGTATTGTCGCGACCTGCGTTAAGCACAAGGTCGAACACTGAGGGGTAGCTAGGGGTAGAGCAACACGAAAAAGGTAAGCCTAAGTAAAAAGAGTATATTGAACAAAATTTGGTACATTAAAGGCGCGACCAGCGGCCAACACGACACCAGTTGAAAATAACACAAAGAAGAAGGAATCAAAAGTGATCAAAATATGGGAACGTAGTACAACTTAAAAAATACGAAAAAACAAATGATTAACAGGGACTAATAATAATAAAAAAAGGGGACCTAAATAAAAACAGTATATGAAAATAACGACTTACCCTAAGAGGTTCATCTTGGACGTGGCTCGGGGGACGTGTCTCGGAGACCGACCAAGGGCGCGATTTGCGAAACTAATGAACTGAACCTGGTTTTGTCGGTCCCCAGCAAATTTATAATTTTTTACTGATGACCAATCAGCTTTTGTCGTTATTAACATAACATGGAAAGTTCATCGATTCCCGGACTCTTTGGCGGATGCTCGATATCAGATTCGAGACGTTGCATCCGCTCGCGGGAATCGCGGGTCGAATTAGCGAGGAGTATTATCCGGGAATTGCTGAATCTATAAGTTACTGCAAAGTAGCTAAATTAGTTGCTTTGCAGAATAAGGAAAAGAAAAAAAGAAAACACGCGAGTTGACATGATGTAAGAATAAAAAGTTAAATTATCAGCGGAATTTGGATTAGTTAATTGATTGATCGATAAGCTGATTGATCATTTCTTGACAGTATGACTTGATTTCGCTTCTTCTTCTTTTTATCGCAAATAAAACATACTCGATTCTTTTCGATAACCATGTTTTCTAGCTGTCTTGAAGAAAATTCCACATTTGAAGTGGCCGCGACATTGGGATGTAATGTATCCTCACCAGCTAATTTCAGGATACCACTTGTCAATGCATCCTCAGTTGTTCCAGAGTAAATTGATGGATCTATGAATGTATCCAAAAAATAAATGAGTAATAATTCCCAACATATACACGGAATTTTATAATTTACTCATTAAAACAAATACTTTTTTCGTATGGAAGTTTTTTAAGGGAAACAAAAAATAATAATTTAAAAAAGGTAAGATTTAAATTTTAGGTTTTTTATTGTAGAAATCGCTTAATAATATGTGAAAATAATATATAAATAAAATATAAATAATATATATATATATATATTTTAATTACCAATATCATTATTTGCAGAAAATGATTGATTTGTCAGCACATGGTTTTCCGACGTCGAACAGCACGGTAAGCTGCCAGATACGTCTAAAAATATTTAATAATAAATTATAGAGAATTATATAAAATAATATAATTATAATTAAAATAAAAATTAGAAATGTTTAAGAAATTAAAATTTGAAGCCATATACATGACTGCAAATATGACAAGCTCTTCTATCGTTCTTAATCCGGTCCAGTGTCTAATATTTCTTGTCCATGACATCTGTTTTCTCCCAATTCCTATTCTGCAGTCTATTTTCCCTTCCAAAATTATTTGCAGCAACTGGAATCTGTCGTGTCTAAAAATGTGAACAAGGTAAGCCGTTTTTCTTCGTTTAATAGTTGTCAACAATTCACAGTTCTTATGGACTCCTCTTAATATTTCTTCATTGGTTACCCTGTCTGTCCAAGGTACTTTTAATATGCGTCGGTAAGTCCACATTTCGAAAGCCTCTAATTTATTGATCATGTTTGCTTTCATAGTCCACGACTCCACTCCGTACAGAAGTACTGACCAGACATAGCATTTTGCATATCGGATTCGTAGGGTTATATTCAGGTCTCGATTTCTAAGAATTTTCTCATATCTCATGAACGTTGTACGTGCTATCTCAATTCTGCATCTAATTTTTTTTCTCCGAGTTCCAGCCTGTGTGCAGCCAACTTCCCAGATATTTATATTGGGCTACTCTTTCTACATTTTGATTTTCAACCTTAATTTCGGCGTTTACATATAACTGTTTTTTCCTGCTGATTATCATAAATTTAGTCTTGTTGGCGTTTATGTGTATCCCGTACTGGTTGCTGTTTTCATTTAAACGGGAACATGTAATCTCTATCTGCATTTCCATATGATGGGCTGGTTGAAGTTTGGTTAAAGATTGATAGAAGCATTCTTGATGGCTGGTCAAAATTTTTTGTTATTCTGTTTCTTGTTCGAGAGTTAAGGAACCAGTTGTAACGTTTTGTAATATATTACTTTTATATTGGAAGTAAGGGTGTCGTCAATTCTTTAATATACTATTTTCATGTCTTCGGTGAAGTTCCTTCCAACAAGTAGTTCCACATTCCATACAATGTCGAGACCGTAGAAGGTAATGGAAAGTTCTACGGAGTCAATCTGAACAGTTGCTGTCGTTGTTTCTTGTACTATTGACACGTTTCCCACAAAACCCGAAAGAGTTACCTCTTGGTCCAATTTTTCGATGATGAGTCTTATTTGGTAGCTAATTGTTTGGAGATAATAGAACAATCACTACCAAAATCTATAAATGCTTGGCATTTGATAGCATTTACATAAATAATTTGATTAAATTTATTTTCAGTGTTTGTGAATTTGATGTGTCGTATTGTCTTTGTTGTGTTTCTATTTGGTTCCAATGATGGTTTTCTATCTTCTGGACTGTTTTGATCCCGGATTTGGTACTGTTTGTTTTGTTCCTGCCTGGTTCTGCAGTGTTTGAAGATGTCCTTCATGATGGCAGAAATTTCATTTCTTGTCACGATGTGTGCATCGTTCCTTCGTGTGTCCTGTTTTTTCGCAACAACTGCAGATAGGTCTTTTCCGAGAAAAGTTATCCACTGGAGTCTTTGTTAAGGTCTCTTGATCCATGTTACGCTGTTTGAATAAAGTATCTCGTATTGTGATGTTTGGTTGTTTATAAATTTTATTTTTTAAGTAAGCAGCGAGTATACTGGGGGTCCCTAAAACCTGAAGCCTCCACTGCTGATGTAATATTTTCATCGTTGATCGCTCCGAGGATCAGAGATATTTTATCATCATTTGAAAAATTTACCCCTAATTTATTTTTTGATCTTAGCAGGTGAAAGAAAAATTCATACAGGGACGACCCTGATTTAAGTTTATGGTTAGCAATTTCCATGAAAATATTGTAAGTGTTTGTTGTACTTTGAAATGTATCACGGAGGAGATTTTCCCGTTTATTCCAAGAAAATTGAGACCATCCCAACTCATTTTGAATATAACTATTATACCACGTCGATGCAGTGCCTTTTAGTTTCGAAAGTGCCTGATATACAATATTATTCTCGGCCCACTAATAAAGTTCTGCATTATGTTCGATGATTTCGATCAACTTATTTACGGAAGAGGTCATAGGATCGAACTCCGGTATAAAATATGCGGTTTCAATGTTCCTGCGATCATTTAAAGTTGTTGTACTCACCGATAATGGCGGTGTAGAGCAGGGATCTTTTATGGAGTCATGGGACTTACGGTTCGGAGAATCAATTCGCCGATCTTTTGGCGAGTTTCCCTTTCGAACGAGCTGCTGACCTTGGACTTCCCCCCTCGTCTCCTCCGGTTGCTACGACTGCTACGACCGGCCATCTTCTTTTCCCCTTCACGACGATTGCTGCGTGGACGGCTACGATCCCTGCGATTACGCGGACCGCTCCTTGTACTACGATCGCTCGGCATTGTTCTTTGATTCTCACCGATTTTCTTCTGTCCGCGTCGTGGGATGTCGGCTCGAACCACTTCTGATGTAGTCTTTAAATAGTAGTAGTGTAGTCTTTTAGTATAATGTGAATAATAATAGGTTTGATGTAACAATGTACGTATCGCTCGAATACCAAATCGATACTAGTCTGTCTTCTCTCTTCTTGGTGGTTCCTCCTTGATCCCTTGTTCGCCCTTCCTTTCTTGCGCAAGTCACACTGATATGTTCAACCGCGCCACCAGCGTCGTCCCTTGCGTGTTCGACTGCATAAGGTGGCCAATATCAATCTACGATTAATTAATTTATTAATAAATAAATTAAGCATTTAATAGAACATCTGATTTATTTATTCTTTAATATGTAGAGAAACGCCAACCTGTTTTAAAAATATTGTGTATTTTTTTACACGACAAAACTCCGCTTTCAAAACAAACCCGGTTTCACGACTATTACTACAAAGGCGGCCGCCTGTAACCGTTAACTTTAAATAGGCTGCCGACGCCGACAAAGTAAGGAGAAGAGATGGAGCAAAGCAAAAAATCGTAGCGACGCCGGCGATAAAAATAAAACATTTATTTTTTTGTAGGTAATGCGTTTTTCTAAAGAATTCTATAACGTTCCATCCAGTCCGAACACAATATATAAAGAGAAATTTGAGAGCTAAATTATCAGTAACGACATTTGTCATAATCAGATCAGATCGTGTATAAATTTTGTGTTTAGTTTAGTGCGCGTTTTAAGAATATAAAAGATTTAGTAGTAATCCGGCAATAGATACCTAAATATTTTTTATTATGGCTCCTCCAAAAAGTGATCTGTGGAAACATTTTATAAAATATAACGATGGGACTGCTAAGTGTCCTAAGTGTAAGTGTCAAGCAAGAAGTTTTTTGGGTGTCACGATACACTTTGCAGACCAAGTAAATATATCTTCATTTACTCTAGGAGTATTCGACTTAGCTGAAAGGCATACATAAATTTACTTGTCTGAAAAATTACTAGAGGTTTGCAACCAATGGCATATCCAGAAGGAAAAAATTACAGCTGTTGTAACAGACAGAGGTGCCAATATTGTAAAAGCAGTGGATTTATCTTTTGGAAAAAAATTACATATTCCATGTTGTGCCCACACCCTGAAATTAGTTGCATAAAAATCAATTGAATGTGTGCCAAATTTATTAGCCATAATTGCTAAAGTGAAAAGCATCATCACTTGGTTCTAGCAGAGTGTAGTAGCAAGTGATGAATTGAGAAAACACTCTTCAAAAAAATTAATCCAAGAAGTCCAAACACGGTGGAACTCGAAATATTGTATGTTGGAAGGTTTCATAGAATTACGAGCTGAAGTTAACGAGATTATAATCAGGCACGTTACGGCTCCAGCAATTGTAAGCGCACTAGAAATTCAACAAATAGAAGAAATTCCAAAACTATTATGGACCTTGGAGGCAGCCACTAAAGAGTTATGCGGTGAAAAATACGTTACGGCAAGCAAAATTATTCCTTTGATTTCTTGTCTTAAAAATGGAGTTCAAGCCACTGATTGCAATCTAGAAATCACCATAAACTTGAAAGATGCGTTACTGTCTGAATTACAAAAGCGATTTACCCATGTGGAAGAAGTACGCACATTAGCAATAGCTACTTTACTCGACCCGAGATTTAAGCGAATTCATATTCAAAATAATGCAGCCTATTCTCGAGCCGTATCTCATATAAGGACAATACTACAAGCAACTGACGAAGCGAATCAGAACGACAATAAGGTTGAAGTGGAAGAAACTAACCAAGGAGAAGAAAAAGGAAAAGCGAAGCTTCAATTATTTACCAATTGTTCTAATACCTATTATTTTTATTTTAATGTTCAGTGCAATCATTCAGCCTTTGGAGGCTAAAGTAGTCACGGAATCAGTCACAGTAATCACGAAGTAGTAAAAAAAAAATTGGAACTTCCATGTCAAGTCGTTGACGAATCAACCGAATTTCTACACTACTTTCCGAGCCCCTTGGCAAAATTTGATGAAAATCCATTGAAACATTGGAAGAAAATAAAGACTGTATATCCACGACTATCAAAGATAGCTTTCAAATATTTAAGTGTTGTAGCAACTTCGGTTCCATCGGAGGGGCTCTTTTCAAATGCAGGACAAATTTTGACACAACGCCGAAATAGACACAGGAAAAAGATTGTCAAAATGGCTGTTCTTGCATAATTGTGATTCAAACATGTTTTAACATTTTTACTTTTATTCATGTCATTTAACACGTTAACTGCCGCGAGAAGCAAGTGTGCATCTCAGACGCCTGTGTTTTTGTCGCCACGAGGTGCACACTTGCATCTCATGCATTATTCTATTTTGAGGCTACGTGGTTCAACTGTGCTTCTCACGCGCCGTGTTTTTATATGGGATTTACTTTCTTAGTATAAAAATAAGTAATAGTATAAAATAGTAAATGAGAAGAAACGAAACGCAAAAACCTAGTATAGAACAATATGCTGGAATTTCCTTATAAATAACTATATTTACATACATGAACATCGCAAAAACATGATATTCAATAGAATTTATTGCACTGAATACATTTGTAACGTGAAAATTTTGTTTTCGTCTGTGCAACCTTTCTGTCGTGTTCTGAATTTCTAACATAGCAACTGGAATATCTCCTTCGCGCTGAGGTTTGCACTTCTTCCAAATGGTGACCTGCACCGGGCAGCTCCTGTCGATCTGATGGCCGTCCTTGTGTAGGAATTTTGGAAAGGTCGATTAGTTGACAAACTAATTCTTCCTTGAAGGACGTAATTGACATTTTATTATTTGTGATTTTCTGGTGAAGTATATAAGCGTTTACAACCACTGATCCCAAAAGAAGCTCAGTCGCTATTTTTCTATACCACTTCACTGATTTACGTAATGGTGTGGAATATGATTTTATTTGGTCAGATATATCTATAAATCCTTTACACTTATTATAATTGACGATCTAGTAACCTTTTCCCTTGTAGCCCCACTCAGGAATTGAAACTACGGTTTCGTCGTCATATGGAGGTATTTATTCTCGTTTGTTCGAAAGTCGACGTTTCGTCCCAGGCTTGGGGACATTTTCAAGACACAGTTCACTTCTATTAATCAAGGTTCCTCACAAATGGCCAAAGATTCTTGGAAAGGGATCCAGTCATACAAAAACTCCCGTGGTGTGGTACGAGGTTTGTCAGCACTATAAAATAGCTGAGATGCACTGTGTGCACAGATTACACAGATGCACAGATTAGTTGACGAGATTAACCAAGAGTATAGACGAGTGTTGCGGATAAAACCAACACGATTAAGTGACTTCATAATACCCTCACAGTGCATCTCAGCTATTTTATAGTGCTGACAAACCTCGTACCACACCACGGGAGTTTTTGTATGACTGGATCCCTTTCCAAGAATCTTTGGCCATTTGTGAGGAACCTTGATTAATAGAAGTGAACTGTGTCTTGAAAATGTCCCCAAGCCTGGGACGAAACGTCGACTTTCGAACAAACGAGAATAAATACCTCCATATGACGACGAAACCGTAGTTTCAATTCCTGAGTGGGGCTACAAGGGAAAAGGTTACTACTTTGCCTACTACCCCGGGAACTTACGTGATATAATTGATGATCAAAGATGGCTTTTGAACTACTCCTCCTCTCTGATTGATGTCCACTATTTCAGCAGTATGTTTTGTACTCAACATTAGCATCTCACGCTTGTCCTTCCACTTTGTCACTACCACTCCTGTATTGCTCTCCCTTCCAATAATCTCTCCTTTTTTTAATTTTGTACCAGTCACTTCTTTCGGAATCAGTTTTCTGTTTTGCCTCAATGTTCCAACTAAATTTGTATTTCTGGCTAATAAACTATGCGCTAAAGTCACACTGGTATAAAAGTTATCTGTATATATAGTACGTCCCACATCTAATAAATTCTCGGCTAAACGAAACACACCAGAATCTGGAACCAATTTATGTTCGACCTTGTCATTTCCGCAATATATTTGAAGATCATGAGTATAACCTCCATTCAAGCAAAGTTTGTATACTTTCACCCCAAACGTATGTTTCTTGTATTTTATATATTGTCTGAACGACAATCGTCCCCTAAACGGTACTAAAGTTTCGTCTATACAAATTTCTTCCTCTGGCACTATCACTTTTTGAAAATTTGGTATCAGCTTCCGCAAAAGGGGCGATAATTTATACATCCTATCTTTATCTTCACGGCTCTCGTTATCACTTAAATGTATATTCGCAAGCAATAACTCGAAACGATTGCGTGACCAGGCTTTCGCACCGTTACGTCGAAAAGCAGAGGTCAGCTGAGCCGCTCGCTCAACGCGGACCGAGGAGAGGCAGCCGTCCCCGATGCGACGTTGCCGAAAGCCGGAAGCTGATTCCTGACCCCGTGGACTTCAGGAGGTCCAGCTTCCTGACCCGTTGCTCCCTTGGACTGCATCGGTCCCTAGGACCGCTAGGTGCCCAGGTGAAAGATAATAAGGCCTTATTTTCGTAAATTGATCTATCGATTTAATCATTTGTTGGCATATAATATCGTATTACGTATTTCGACTCATTATGTGATCTTCTTTGGTATAAGGGAATAAGTGGGGATTAGTTTAGTTTGAAACTTGTCATTTTGGAGACCAATATTTGTGATGTGTTGTTCGACGGTCGATCCGTGAAGCCGAATCAATTGTAGTTCTTTAAGTGATTCCTAAGTAGTCATCGATGGACTTGTCGTTAATCATTTTTTGCGAGGAACCGAATTAAACCGCTATAATTAGACTGAATTTTCTTTGGACCCCACCCAAGAGACTATTAGTTGCTAGCCGGACTCTGTAATCTATTTAGTGTGGGCAATTTGGATTTTAAGTTTCGCAGAAAATAACATCGTTACAAATACTTGGTGATCCGGCCGGCCAATGTTTTTTCCTTAGATAGCAATCCGCAATGTCATAATATGACAAATGAACGGATTAACGGAAAATGTGATCGGCAGGCCGTTGCATATTATCGGTCTTCGCTCTCTCAACGGTTTGTGTTCTAAGAAAAAAATTAGTACGGTGCTACAGAAACTTCTTAATTAATTCGTTGCTTTATTTTTAGGTCAAGGGCAAAATATTTCTCAAAAATACCTGAAGGTGATCGTGCGGAAATATTCAAGAAGTTATATGATTTGACTACAAAAAATGAACAGGATTCGTATCTTCAGGCTTTAATAGAATGTAATCCAGTGACAAGAAAACGTCTACGAGTAAATCCAGTGAATGCGAAACCTAAATCGCATACGTTCAAATACAATGTATGGTCTAGTTCCGATAAATTTGCAGTATGCAAGGCCGCATTTACATGCCATAACCAATGACCGCGTCCGACGTCTGTCCAGTCTGCTTTCTTTGAGTAAATCTTCTAGAGACAAACGAGGAAAACAAATTTCTGGAAATGCCATACCTGGTGAAGTCGTAAGATTGATACAAAATCATATTAGATCTTTTCCTGTTAATCGTGCTCATTACACTAAACGAGACTACCAATATTTAAGTGAAAAATTGGACATAAAAAAATGCATCAACTTCTGCCTGAGAAATACCCAGGATGTTCTGCAAAATACAGTTTTTATAGACGAATATTTCGAGAAAAATTCAGTTTATCCTTTTGACGGCCCCAAGTAGATACTTGCTGTATGTGCGAAGAACTGTCCAATACAATTAAATCGAAGTCTTTAAACGATTTTGCAAAAAGGGGTTGCTGTTGCGGAAAAGTTAGTCCATCAGAAGAGCGAAGAAGTTTTTCACGAAAATGGAGTCAATTGTATTGATATGTATTGACTACATACAAAATCTCTTCCTTCCTTCGATTCCTGTTCAGGATACATTCTACTTACACCAGCTCACAGTGAACGCATTTAATATCCATAATTTAAAAACGGGCAAGTCGTTCTTCTACATCTATCATGAAGGTTTGGGCAAAAACGGGCCCAACGAGGTTTGTTCTTCACGGACTACATAAGGCGAGAAATTCCTGAAACTATTAGACATCTTCATATTTTTTCCGACAGATGTGGCGGACAAAATAAGGATCACTGTGTAAGGATCACTGTATAAGGATGTATAGGGCGCTATTAGATCTTGGACGTTTTTGACTGTTAATCAGTATTTTCCAATAAGTGGCCACTCTTTCATGCCTTGTGATAGGAACTTTGCTGTAGGTAAAAAGAAGATAAAGAAAAACGACAGAATTTTCTTATTGGAAGAATATGTTGAACTGATCATCACGTTAAGCTCCAAAGGAAATTTTTCTGTTTATTTGATGGATGAAGATAACAGCGTGTTAAAAGATTATAAAAAATGATGGCAAAAGTTCTACAAGAAAGATTGCTTCTCTACCGCTTCCTTAGGCAGAGGAGTACCAAAAGATGAGAAAGTTTACTTCAATATTTCAAGTTTTATGCAGTTCACTCACACCGACGACAAGAAAGGTTATGTCCTTGCGCGCAACTACATTCATGGTCTTATTGAACATGAATTTAAACTCAACACCTCTACACAAATTACATCTTTTCCTGACGACGCTGCCTATCTAGATGTAAAGGTACCAATTAGTGCCAAAAAATGATAGGGCTAGTTGGGGTTTACGATTTTTCAAAAAAAAAAAATCTAAGTCTGTTGAAAAGTAAAGATAAATATTTACATATTTTTTTTTTTTTTTAGTTGGAGTTATTTTGGAGGGTTGTGTATATGTGATTGGCATATCAAGAATAAGGTCAGAAAATTTATCGAAATATTAGATGTTTACAATTACCCAAGAAAAAAAATCATTATTGTAAATTTTGGGGCAATACTAAACATCGTGTTTGTCGTTAATATGAGTCCTGTTCAACTTTATAGGGGGTATTTGTGAACATAGAACAAAATCGACGAAATTTTATTCTTTAACTGTGATATTTCGAGTAATGTTTTCAATTGCCCCAAGGATATTTAAATAAATTACCTATTTTGTAAGAAATAAATTTATTCTACTCGTACAAAACACGGAGCAGGTAATAGTTATGGAGTGGCCGTGAAATTGTAGAACAATAGGGTAAAGTGTTGCACGGCTGGTTATGGAACTATGGATGTCAGATTGCCAGATTGCCATTTGTGTACAAACAAATATTTCTTTGATTGGTTAATGTTAAGGCAGATTAGAAATTCCAATATTTTTTTACGTTTTTTAATCGAATGGACGTATGAATACTACAAAAACTTTGTACATATTAACATTTTAAATATGTATATAAATCACTTATTCCTGATATTACGTAAAAACAATGCTATTTGTGTTGTTCTTTTATATTGCATAGTTCAATTAAAAAATAGAAATTTTCTACCTAAATATATTTTTCAAATATCTGTTCCAAAAAGTAGATATTAAAAGTGTTAGAATTTCTATATGGGAAACTACAAACAAATTCTGCACATACTGCATGCTGCATGGCTCTAAAACCCCAAATCCCACACTGAACCCTGAAACGAAATCATCGAAGGGTAGTTAGTTTTTAAATCATAATTACGAGTGGTCAGAAATATGAATTGCACAAAAAATAGCAAAAAATATCCTAGTTTTATTTGAATGGAACAAGTTGATCAGAATTAAGATTACATTCCAATAATGTCAAATAAGCATGACATGAAAAATATATTGGTTATTTAACAAAAAATACACATTGATTCCGTTTGAAAATATTTCATTTATATTACTTTTCATCCCTTTAATGAACAAAAAAGATAAGTATAATGTATATTTAATTTGGTGGGTATTGAAATTTACAAGATTAAATAACAATAGTTATATACAAATATTATATTAAGAGAACTTAAGGAGGGTACATACAAGATACAAAAATACCATAATATTTGTTTATAGGACAGCAATGAAAGGCACTGCAATTAATTATATATACTAACGTATCAAAATTTCTTAATTTTTACAAACATTTCATTTTACAAAATAAAATATGTCAAAGAACTTGATAAGGTTTTCAAAACAAGGGCAATAGTAACACTAACATCGTCTATTTCAGTTTAGTGCGCTTTGAATAACGTTATTTTATTAATTCGTTGCCTTACACTTACTCCAACTCTTTTGTCTACAAACATGATATACCCTAATTTTAAAATAAATTTCTACTATAAGTTTGATTAAATTGAAGACATGATTATCTGTAAAGTCATAGGCAAGGCTATGTATGTACAGGTCATTAAAAATATTCTTTCCTTGACAAGAAGCCAGTACTTCCGATTGAATGCCACGTACAACACTGTCATTTATATTTTCTAGGCCTGTTATATTTATGAAATTACTAATTTTTTTTTCAATTTGAAGACAAATATAAATTACATCATTGGAAGCATACACCAACCCTCCCCTGTTTTTTGCCATAGTCAGAGTACAATTTTGTTGTTCTTCATTATTTGACAGTGCACGGCAGCAAGTTTCACACACTATCTTTCCTTGCAACCTTCTAGAGACGAAACCTGTAATGTATCTTACAACTTCCTCACCAAACTCACCAAATTTAATAAATTGACTTTTATTATATGAATGCTCCTCTGTAATAGCTTCGGCCTCTTTGAAAATCGCCCATGTGGTTGTTGACGAAACATTTATGGCTTCTAAAGCACTTCTTTTCTTACTTGAGCAAGTTAGGATTGCTTCTAACAGCTATATACAGCTTCTAATGGAATACAATTGCCATTCTGGTGCGCATGTAATTGCTTATGTATTAATATCTTTTTCATCGATCTTATAAATTGACTTGCTGTAGGGTTGTTGTTGCATCCGTGGTGTGATCTTATGTAACCAAATAAAATTTCAATGTTATCTTGACTAACTTTGTACAAGGGCAGATAATGAAGAAGCCCATGAGTGACCAACCTTGTGTACATTTCATACATAAAAGAAAATTAATGAAACCGGTTCTTCTCGTGCCATTACACACAAGCTCACCATTACTCTGCTTTAATTTTAAAATATAGTTGCTGGCTACATCAAAAAATTGCAAGTTTTCCATTCCATTTAATTTACACATAGGTTTTTTGGAGTATTTTTGTAATATGCTTCTGGAATTCAAAATATCAAACAACTTATTAAATAAGTTAAGAAAATAAACTGTGCCTTTGACATCTTGAAACCCGGCAAATTTCTTTTCGTGGCACCATTTAATAGCGTCTGCAACAGATGCACTTAGTCGCTGAGCCGCCAATTTTACTTTCATAATATTAGCTTTATAATTTACATTGGCAGTTCTTAATTTATTTCCGGCATGTAGGCCGGTGAAATGCTGCAATTCATGCAATTTTATTATCAGGTCCCATTGTATGGAATTTCCATCTTCATCAAACAGCACTTTTCGATCGCCCAATGTGTTTCTGACTAATTTTAGCATATGACAAGGGTCCAAAAAAGCATTGACATGTTTGTCTGTAGATGGATGGTCAAAATAACATTTTATTGCAGGAACAGTTTCATATGACCCAATCTTACATCCTAAGTAATTGAACATAGAAATGTTATTTGTTGGCCTATCGCATGTAAGAGACTCAATGTTAACCCCATGGCCATAAAGAAGACGAAGGCACTGCTCTACTAGTCCACTTTTTTAATCAGCATTGACACTGTCTATTAAAAAGTACGAAATTTGGATTTTTAAATTTGAATTAATTACATTGACCATGAAGACCAAGGCTTCTTTGGTCAACGAGTCGCCTGAAATTGTTCTTTCATCACCCAAATCGACATAGCCCATCACTTTTTTTCCGTCCCACTCTACAGACTTACGGATTGCCATCTCATCAATAACTAATGTGAAATAGAGGGGATACTTTATTAATATTATGCTCAGTACCTACAAGTATCTACTCAGGTGAAAATAAGTAAATTAGTGTACATGGAAGATATGTAAGTATGAAAAGTAAATATGCAGCAAATAATCCATTGAAAAATACCCACATACTTACTGGCCCGGTTTATTAATTTTCAAGTAAACTGTTCGGTAATTAATCATTTACTCATTTACTAAACAAATTTCGTGACAAATTTACTGTGTCTGCGTTTATTCACCTCCAGCAGATTTTTAAGTTAGTACGTACCGCTTTTGCCTAACATTTTATTAAACATTAAACAACCAAAATGATAAGTACTAACTTAAAAATCTGCTGTGAGTGAATAAAAACCAAAGATAAAAACAAAACACACAGTAAGTTTGTTTATTATGTCTACACAGTTTACTGCAATATAAATAAACCAGCCTGAGTATTACCAATTTACATACATAAATGGAGTCTCCCACTGTAAATTTAAGAGAATAATGTTTTACCTATTTAAGTAAATGTAAATAATGAACTATTTACCAATTAATCGGTATTGTAGTCATGTAGAGTATAAAGAAACGCACTTTTATATCATCAGAAGTTAATTGCATTTAGATTTTGATCAATCGAAAACAACTACATTTGATTATCCTGTTTACTTAATTAGATTATTACTAAAGCATGGTATGTACCTGAAGAATGCGATTGATTCGTTTTTGCAACCAAAACCAGAACGGTTGTTGCATCATAACGCCGAACACAAAACCATTGTTTAGTATATAAATAAATAATTAATGCGGTCGCGTAACACAGCGTAACACCTCTATGAACACCACGAGAATGAGGTTATCACAGAGGTTATGGTACGCTTGGCCGCCATTAGTGTCACGTGCTCTATCCAAAACGCGATCACATTTTGACGGCTTGCTCACTCTATGATATTATTACCTCTATGGTACAAAAGTAAAAAGGTTTAAATAGGTAATTTCTACTGTTTTTCGAAAATGTCTACTTTTCCAGGAAATGAGTAAATCAGTTTACGACCCACAAATTTTGTACTGGGTTTAGGAAGAATAGCAGCCACCTCATCAATTGTAATGTAAGACACGTTCATCTCGTTGATGTAGAAGTCGGAACAGGTTTTGTCGACTGACTTGAGCCCTACAATAGCAATTTCACCATCATCTTCATCTTTCTTTTGAACCACGCAAACATATTTACATTTAATGAAGCTCTTGCCCATCTCAGTGAATTGGGCTAGAATAAAAGTGTCTTCCTGTAAGTCGTCCCATTTCACCTCTTCATAAACCACAGATTTCGGTTCTTTTGATGATTTTTCATTGATCAACGTGATCAGTGGTAAATCCTCGTCGTCTTTCTCATCTTCTTCGAATAAATTTATCTTCCTCACTTTCTGTGTCAGATGGAGTGAATTTAATTTTTTTTTCCCTCTTTTGTACCTTTAACCTTTTCTATTTTTCGAGGCTTCTTTGCCGCATTTCCTTCGACTTTCTTCGTTTCCTCAGCTTCTTCAAGCTTCCTCAAAAGTTCAGGAGTAGTTAAGACTTTTCCGTAAGAAGACTGTCTCAAACGTGGAACGGTTTTTCTTTTAGGAGCACTGGCAACAACATCTGACGCAGTATTATTACATGCTTCCTGCAACTTTTGACTGAATATCTGAAGAATGCGGTTCGGAGTATGTTGGGACTGTTGGGAAACAACTTGTGAATTTGGAGGTTACTTCTCTGGAGTCATCTCCGGTGGAGTCTTTTTTGGGTATGGTGCAGAAATAGGACCATTCTGCTCTATAACCGATGTTCCTGGAGTAGGTTCAACATGTTCAGCACAAGATCCATTCGGATAGCTAATAGAACTTTAAAGAAAGTAGGTAATCTATACTCTTCCCTCAAGGATGTCACTAAAAAATGGGATCAACCTAATGTCATATAAAATCGAATGTAATGATTGCCATGCCAAGTATGTAGGGCAAACGGCTAGGAATCTTAAGAAAACCCACAAAAGTGACATCAAACGTAAAAAAGACTCGTGTGCGCTTGCCCAACATGCTTGAAAAAATAATCATAACATAGATTTTGAGAACACAAAAATTTTGGCACATGAGAGGAATGGGTTCAAAAGAAGTTTTCTTGAGATGACGTATATACTAGAAGAACGGGACTTTATTAATGTTAGGGACAGAAATACAGAATTTAAATTCGGTATACGCCCACATTCTCAAGATTACTAGAACAACCCCACATATTCATGAGATGTCTAATAACACAACACCAGACTAAAACTGTTATTATATAATGATGTTGAAAAGTGGTTGAATAATGTCCGAAGGGTAAGATTTCTTCGCTTATGTTATTGTGATAATTTCATTCTTTTTACAAGGGATACTCACAGTGAGAGTGTGAACCTTGTGTGAAAGGAATGAAATTAGCCCACGATAAGTCATATATTAGTATATACATATTTCTATATATACATCTTCCCAGTGGTGGCTGAACTAGCTCACAAGGAATTTCACTACGGTAAATAAGGTGTAAGAAGTCTATCAAGTTAACACGTGTGATATAAACCGTATGACATTAGAAGGAACTTATCACCCACTTTTTAATTTTTTTTTAAAGTTTCCCTCTCTTATATATTTTTTTCACCCAAAGATGGTAATATTGATTGTTCGTTTTTGTGCTACCCTTAACACCCTGACAAATATAATTGTTTCCCTGACTAATTGTGAGAGATGAGGTTGGGGAAATGATTCTATTTTTCTCCTAAAAAAATAAAAAATTCTTTAGAAAACTTAAAATGAAATAAAAATAAATTATAAAGGACATTAGTGGTTGCATGCTAATATTTCGATGGAACATAAGGTCGATGTTAATGTTTCATACCCACAGACCATAGGACACAAGTCAAATTCAGTGGCAGGGAAGGTGACTTAAATCATTTGGTGGTACTGTCCCATCCATAATCACATGAGAATAACAGGGGTTAAAGAAGAACCTGGTTTCCCCATTAACATCCACCCACTGATGTTACTTTTCATAAAATTGTTCCCCAATTACATGTCAATAAGGGATAATGTTTCTTATAGGATTGCTATTTTTAGGATAACTCACTTACGGTAAATATTTCATTTTTTTCCTAACCTCATAGTCAAATAATTAACATGTCTTTCAGAAGTGACTGAAGAAGATTTAAAATAAAATCGAAAGCTAGCACAAAGTAGAAAGAGTTTCTCTTCCACATTAGGCTGCATCCCCAATAGTTTATAATTCTTTGATATATATATATATATATATATATATATATATATAAAACACAGATTACCTTGACCAATTTAAACTTTTTTTTGAGAAAAAAGTGATCAGTTCGAATCTGCTCGACAACTTTTCATACAACAGAAACGAAAATGATTTTTTTTAACTAAACCGGTGGCACAAACAATCGTTTAGTACATCGTGCGTTTTAATCTGGCTGCGTGATAACGTTATTAGTGTGGTGCATGGTTCCGTCCACGTTTCCTCTTTGGGACTAACCTTCGGTCCTGATCGCTGGGTTAACGCGGAACAGCGAGATCCAAAGGCATTCTCTGGGAGAGTCGAACCTGGCAACAAGACACTTCTGTTTGTCTTTGCTGGCAGCTGCTGCTAGGATCATCTGATCACCATATTCGACGATACAGTCTTGATTGACCGAAGAAGTATACGCTTCTCAAGGTATAGGACAATTTTCCATTTGATCGATCAAATCCCCCCGAACAATTCTTGATCAAGATACCCTTTGCGCCCCCTATTTGTATTTGACATTTGTAGATTTAAGTATTGTCCTGCGCTTTGGTACCTTAAGTTCAGTCGATCGGTTGTTTTAGTCGATAGATAATATCGTTGTTCATTCTTTAGTGCTGGACTAGTCGACTTAGCTGAACTAGTGAGCTCTGTTTTTACAGGAGCGGCTTGATATTGTAATGAATGTAAGAAAGTGCTGGATCAGGAATTATGTTCACATTATACTTATGTGGAAATAAATTCAGAAACGTCGCCAGTACCCGAAGAGCAGAAACCCAGAGAAGAATTACTGGCAAGTATTAGACAGAAGTATCCAGCTCTCTAGGATCACAGACTTCCGATAGAACAGATAAGCAAAAACATTAGAGACCAACTACTATGGCTTAGAGTTTTTGAAGAAATGAAAGATAATTTGTTGTATCACATTATTAGCCTTTAGGTTGTGACGTGGTTTACCTCGAGCTGGTAGCAGTGTCGTCGGCGGCACGACGACTCTGGGCTGGGAGGTTACGTCACTTTGTTGAATTGGCGCTATTTTCGGAGTTTCGGAGCTTTAAAGTCGGTTTTACGGTTTTGCTCGGGCGCCAGATTTTTTAAGGGTTTACTCCCTAAAGCCTCGGGTTAGTTTATACTCAGGAGAATGCCAGGAAGTCCGTGAAAATAAAACACACAATTCGGAAAACAAATAAAACTAATTTATTGTAGAAAACTGTATCAAAATAAAGACAATCATGCTAACAAGGATCGGCAACGGTGCAAAACTATATATTTTACGGTTTTAAAAGCAAAGCGGCATCTATGTACAAAATTCCCTAGCTCTATGGAAAACGGAAAGATTTGGCAACTATGTACATCGGAAAACGTTGGGGTCTCGGTTTTACGAAGCGGTCGGGCAACAGTGCATGGTGCGGTTATTACGGTGGGTTATTACGGTGGGGGGGGGAATAGTGCGTGGCGGTCTAGCTAATCTAGTCGGTGTCTATTCTATTTGAAAGCTAGTTAAGTGCAACGGTCAGGCAAGCGCTATGAAGCGGTGAGAGCGGAGCAAGCAATATGGGGAAAAAGCTAACAAGCGGGGCAAAACTATATATGCGGCGGTCTAGCAATTGACGGGCATGCGCTTTAGCAGGTTTGATTCAATCGCGGGCGCGGGAGTCGTTAGGGAAACTAAGCATGCGCGGTAGCTCAAGTAAAGGTCGGGTTGCGTTCAGGGAAGCTATCCCGAGTCTCACCCAAGGATACGCCTGCCCAAACAGCCCGAATTGACCTTCCCGAGTCCCACCCAGGGAAGAGTCAATTCGTCGGCCTAACCCAACGGGAACGGTGGGGGGGGGGCTAGATTGCGTCGTATTCGGGGAGGTCTATCCCGAGTCTCACCCAGGGATGTACCTGCCCAAACAGCCCAAATTAACCTTCCCGAGTCACACCCAGGGAAGAGCTAATTCGACGGCCTGACCTAGCGGGACGGTGGGGGGGGGGGGTCGGTCGGATTTCCCTAACTACAATACCTCGGACGGACGGCTTCCCTGCTTTCCGGGTCGGACGGTCTGTAGCGGCAACGTCACACTAAGTAGAAGCACCTGCACTAACACCTGCACGGTAATCGGTCGGCGGACTTGTGATCATTTCCCATATTTTCCTCTCGTATTTAGAGCTCCCGAGCAAATAATTTTGGGTAGTTTGCGGCTCGTAGATTAGAGAGACAACTGGTGGTCTTTTGTTTAAACTTGATTTCGGATTTTGCAGGTGTCACGGCGGAGAGACAATTGTTATTTATTTAAATTTACGGAATTTCCGCAAATGGTGACAGAGGGAGACAATGGTTCTAGTCACGGAAAAATAGGCTTCATTACATCCCCCCCTTTCTTCCTAAAGAAAAGCAATAATTGTAACGTTGCATACGGATATTATTGCTTTTCTCGCAACTCGCGGTGGGTTTAAAAATTATCCGGAAAGGACAGGGGAACTTATCAACGGTTGTGAAAATCCTACCTATTTACATCGCTAAAAAGAAAAACTTACTCTACATAAAAAAAATAAAGGAACTCAGAAATTTCCTCCCCGCCCCAAAAGAAAAACGGTAAATCAATTTATTCAACCCAAATCAAACCCCAAAACAAAAACAAAAAATAAAATTAGAAATGGCAGCGGCACTGGCGGGAGAGTTCCCCAATCTTCCCGCAGCGGGAACAAAAGAGGACGGCGGGTCGTCGGCAGATATCCCTCCGGTGTCCCTCTTGGCCGCACCTCCAACATGTTTCAGACGTAACGGTGACTCGTGCGGCGGAGGTTTCCGGTTCCGTGACGCGTTCCTTTTCTAATCGGGCGTAATCCCCCTCGCCTTGCCGGAACTCGGCCTCTAGACGATCCAGCGCTGCAAACGCCGGGAATGGGTCGTTGACGATCCTGGGCATGAGGTCCCCCACATATCGGTTCCTCCTAGGTGGTGGGGTGGCGGAGTAGAGGAAGCCTCTACGGTAGGCGGTCCGGAGGCAGCGGATTCCCTCTTCGGTGGCCGCCCATTCCCGTGCCAGTTCCCGGTCGGTTTTCCGTCTCGGCATCTGGGTTTGGACAGCCTGGTCGGTGGTTGAAACCAGCCGAGGGGTGCTCGGTGGGGCAGACGGGGACGGCTCCTCGGCGTCGTCCTCGATATCCTCGCGGAGGGCGTCGTCGAGAGCGAGGATGACGTCGTCTACCGCCTCCATGGCGGCGTCCAGGGCGGGCGCAGCGGTCTCCTCGGGTTGGTCCATGTTGAGCTGGTAAAATAAAGCGGGATAAGCAAAGCATAATGGTATTACGGCGGGTAGTCGGAAGGGCGTGTTAGAAAGCAAACGGTTAGGCTGATTTGGTAGCGGTTTTCTTTTTTTTCAAACGAAATCTGAACATCTGACCGAAACGTATATTAATAATATAAAAAAAATCATTCCCGACGCCGGGGCGGTCGACACGGCGGAATCGCGACCCGGACGCCGTTGCCCCAGCTTGTCGGGAGGAGTAATTTCAATCGGCCGGTTTGTCCCGGTTTTCGCAGTGCCGCGAGTCGGTCCCTTAGGCCGGGATCCTCCCAGGCGGCCTTGGTCCCTCCGGCCATCAGGACCTCGTCTCCAAGTGCTCGTAAGGCAGGATCGACCTTCGACGGCTCCGTCTGTGGTGCAGGGGAAGAGGTTACGGCACTGGAACGCGGCGGTGACGGTTCAACGGACGACGGAAAAGCGTCAATAACGGAGATGCTGGCGCGGGGAGTGTCTGTGGCTGGGCTCACGACCACGTTCTGCAACACCCGAATCTTCGGGCGAATACGGGTCGCGGTCGGAATAGTGGGCAGTTTTACCAGTGGAGGCATCTTTAGATGGCTGGCTGCAGCTGTGGCTGGGCTCACGACCACGTTCTGTAACACCCGAATCTTCGGGCGAATACGGGTCGCGGTCGGAATAGTGGGCAGTTTTACCAGTGGGGGCATCTTTAGATGGCTGGCTGCAGCTTTGGCCCTCGCTCGTCGGACGGCCTCTCCCTGCTCCTTCGTTTTGAGGTCCTCCCGAGGGTTTCGGTACTCTCGGGGCAGGTTCCTCTGTTTCGGCATCTACGGTAAAGGGTTTGAGATCTTTAATGTGCACTTTTTTGATTCTTGCCCCACTCTCGGATTTTAAATTGTAGACAACCGGGGAAAGGACCTTAACAATGGTATAGGGACCGGAAAATCGGGGGGCGAGTTTGGCAGCGAAACTGCGTGCGGCATCGGACAGGGCGTGTTCACGCTTCAGGACCTTGTCCCCAACGTGACAACGCCAATTTCGGTGTCTCAGGTTGTAGTGTCGGCTTTGAGTCGAAAAGACCTTAGCCAAATGAATACGGACCAGGGAGAAGAGGTCTCGAAGTTTTTGGAGTCGACCTAACCTCTGGATGGAGTCGTCTTTGGTCGGTTCCGGGAGCGGGGTTTCTTCGGGAGTTCGGAAAAGACGGTGGGGCGGTTCTAGCTCACGGCCGAAGTTGAGCATAGCTGGGGTGAATCCTGTGGACTCGTGTCGGGAGGTATTTATAGCGAAAACCAGTTCGTGGAGGTGGGCATCCCATTGGCGGTGATCCTGTTCACTGAACTGGCCTATCATCACCTTGAGTGTTCGATTAGTCCTCTCAACAGGGTTGGCCTGGGGAGTATACGGCGGTGTAGTGCGGTGGTGGATGCCTAGTTCCTTTAGTAACTCCTGGAACGGTCGGCCGGTATACTGGGTGCCATTGTCGCTAAGTATTACTTTAGGACAGCCGAATCGGGTCACGATTTCTTCGTAGAACGCCTTCGTCACGTTTTGACTGGTGGCGCTTCGGATTGCACGGACCTGGACCCATTTGGTGAAGCGATCCTGAAACACTACCACGTACTGGTTGCCTTTTGCGGAACGGGGTAGTGGTCCCACTAGGTCGGTGCAGACGGTCTCCCAAGGTTCTCGGTTTCGGGACGGTTGCATCAATCCTGGCGGCTTTTGTTGGGACACTTTGTATTTCTGGCAGGATTCACAGCTCCGTACATATTTGGCGATGTCCCTAAACATCCCGGGCCAGTAGTAACGGAGTGCGATGCGAGCGGTAGTCTTGGCGATCCCCATGTGTCCGGCAGTAGGTTCGTCGTGATTTTCAGTAATCACTTTGATTCGGGACTGCTTCGGGACACATAGCTTCCAGGGATCTACTAGTTCGGCTTCGTTGTGATCGTGACTATCCCAGAAATGTCGGTAAAGCCGCCCTTCCTTCTCGCAGTACTCCGGGTTGCCTTCGGGATTCGCACGGACATCCTGCAACTTCCGAGTGTACCAGGAACAAGCGGTTTCTTGTTCCACAGCGAGAACGGGATCGGACAGCGGGTTTCGGGATAGAGCATCAGCCACACGGTTTAGGTTACCTTTTCGGTACTGGATCTCGTAGTCAAACTGTTGGAGATACATCCTCCAACGAGTGAGACGACCGGACGGACTATCCAGCTTATAAAGCCATTTTAGTGACTGGTGGTCGGTCTTGACAACGAAATGGCTGCCTTCCAGGTAGGGCCGCATCTTCTCGACACCCCAAACCACTGCCAGGCATTCCTTCTCAGTGACAGAGTAGGATCTTTCGGCATCGTTCAGCGTCCTGCTTGCGTAGGCAACCACTCGTTCCCCTTGCGCGGTGTTTTGAGTTAATACGCTGCCGAGGCCGTAGTCGGACGCATCGGTTTGTAGGACGAAAGGGCGAGTAAAATCTGGGCACATCAATATCGGCGCGGTGGTCAGACTTTCCTTCAGGTGTCGGAAAGCCTCTTCTTGTTCCGGCGTCCATTTCCACCTCCTGCCCTTTTTCAACAGGCTGTTGAGCGGCTGGGCAATTTGGGAAAAATTCGGGACAAACCGGCGGTACCAAGAAGCGACGCCTAGGAAACGTCGGAGATGTCGGATGGTCTGCGGTGTGGGGATCTCCAGGATTGACTTAACCTTTTCTGGATCGGTGGTGATTCCCTCAGGTGTAATCATGTGCCCCAGATATTTTAAAGTGCGGCGGCCGAACTGGCACTTTTCCGGATTAAGACGGAGGTTCCCAGGACTATGATATCATCTAGATAGGCGAAGCAGTGCGGGTCCAGTTCGGGTCCAATTAGGCGGTCCATCAAACGCTGAAATGTCGCAGGAGCGGAGTGTAAGCCGAACGGCATTACTCGGAATTGGAACAATCCTCTTCCTGGAACGGTGAAGGCGGTAATCGGTTTACTATTCTCGGTCAGCGGGACCTGCCAGTATCCCTGTCGCAGGTCGATGCTTGAGATATATCGGGCCCTTCGGAGTTTATCCAGGATAGCGTTGATAAAAGGTAGCGGATATGCATCCTTCTGGGTGACAGCATTCACCCTCTGGAAGTCGATGCAGAATCTCGGTTTGCCATCCTTTTTCCGGACAATTACCACGGGCGAGCTCCAAGGGCTGTCGGACGGTTCTATAACACCCTCTTCCAGCATCTTGTCCACTTCAGAGTTAATGATAGACTGGATGTTAGGGTTATGAGGCCGGTGACGTTGTTTAATTGGTGTCGGGTCAATTAATCGGATCTCATGTTGTATCAGGGGCGTCGTTCCTCGGATTCCTTCGAAGGCATTTAGTTCTTCCTCGAGGAAGTTTTGTAGGCGGCGCTCCTCGTCGGTGGTCAGGGTCTGTGTTCCGGAGGTGGGCGGTTCCTCTATCGGAGTACAGGAAGACATCTGCGTCAGCCGCAGCGGCCGGCCTTCCATGTGGACGGTCCTTGTTCCCAAATCCAGTTGGAAACGAAGGCGGCAGAGGAGGTCCATTCCTAAAATCAGGTCCGAGGGTAAACGGGGAATATAACCCCAACGGTGTGTGACTGGGCGGTGTCCCAGATCCACAGTGATCTCGAAGACCTGGTTTACGTCGACTAGCTCCCCGCTAGCGACTCGGGCGTAGGAACGGGGTTCTCCGGCGGATGTGACGTTTAGGGCGGCACATTGTTCAGCGATTCGATCGCCAACATAGGAGCGACTGGCTCCTGTGTCTATTAGAGCAACGTAACTCACTCCATCTATAGATACTGATATGTGCGGGCGGTTATCGTTATTTTCGGCGGCGGAGATACGGTCCGAGTCTATTGGCGGCGCCCGCTGGGCCTCTCTCGGTCGAGTCCCGCGCGCTGCCCGTTTCCCGGACAAGGACAGTCCCGGGATAATACTCCGTCGGCGCCGCATCTCGAGCAGAATAACTTGGCCGGACGTCGGCACTCAGTCCTGGTGTGTCCCGCCTCTCCACACCTCCAACATCGCAGGGTAGAGGTGGTGCTCCCCTCGGGTGCTCTGGGACGATGCGGAGGGTCCGCCCTTGCGAAGGGCGGCGGCGGCGGTGGGTCGGTCCTTGCAGGAGGTAGGTCTCTCTTCGGTAATGGCAGTGGGTTGGATCTTACAGGAGGTGGGTCTTTCCTCGTCGGCGGCGGCGGTGTGTACGAATTTTCGGATCTTCGTGCTTCTTCGCTGGCCGTCAACTTCCTCAGTGCAGGAGTCGGTGTCGGTCTCAGTGGCGTCTCCCTTTTCAGCTCCTCCCGGAGCAACTCGAAATCCCTGGTGGCGTCGCAGAAGGAAGGAATGTCAGTGAAGTCACTGCGCCGGATCTGCTGCCTGTACGAGGGCTTCAAGTTTCGGTAGAGCCATTGTAGCTCTTGTTCGGGAGTCATCTGGCCGTGTCTCCGGATCAGAGTCTGAAGGTCGTTGATATACTTGGCCACAGGTTCGTCTTCCCTCTGGATACGGCGACTGATCTCGACTTCCAAGTCAATCTTATAATTGACTGGGTAATAGAAAGTCCTGAAGTACTTTAAGAACTCCTCCCAGGTCCTAATTCGTTGGCGGTTGTTCCTGTACCAGAGGGCCGGATCTCCCCGTAGTAGTTCGGGCATCACTGGGAGCAGGCGATCCAGGCGAATGTTTTGGGAATCACAAATTTCCTGCAGCCTCTCGATGAACTGGACAGGATCGGTACGGCCGTCGAAAATTACTCTCCACTCATTGACTCTGAGTGGAGTATTGTATTGTTCGGTCACTGTCACAGATTCTGGGAGAGGGGTTCCAGAATTATGTCCAGGAAGTGTTTCGGTCGCTACGGTCGGGGGAGTAACGGTCGCGAAAAATTGTTGCGGTTGTTCTTGCGGATGGGGAGAGCGAATCCCATCTCGAAGAAATTTTATCATTCGTTTGCGTAACTCGTCGACGGTACCTACGGTGTCTAAACGGAACTTCCCCAATTCGGTTTCTAATTCGGTTTTATTCAGTTTATAGACCCAACCCACGCGAATGTCGGATGTTTCGGTAGTCGGAATTTCAAGAGATGGAATCTCCGCGGTTTTGTCTTTATTAGCGGCTGGCATTATGTGTTATTTTCACGGACACGGGAAAATGGAAAAATAGAAAAATAGTCAAAATAGTCAACCGGTTAAATAGTCAAACAGTCCCTGCTCGGGCGCCAATTTTGTGACGTGGTTTACCTCGAGCTGGTAGCAGTGTCGTCGGCGGCACGACGACTCTGGGCTGGGAGGTTACGTCACTTTGTTGAATTGGCGCTATTTTCGGAGTTTCGGAGCTTTAAAGTCGGTTTTACGGTTTTGCTCGGGCGCCAGATTTTTTAAGGGTTTACTCCCTAAAGCCTCGGGTTAGTTTATACTCAGGAGAATGCCAGGAAGTCCGTGAAAATAAAACACACAATTCGGAAAACAAATAAAACTAATTTATTGTAGAAAACTGTATCAAAATAAAGACAATCATGCTAACAAGGATCGGCAACGGTGCAAAACTATATATTTTACGGTTTTAAAAGCAAAGCGGCATCTATGTACAAAATTCCCTAGCTCTATGGAAAACGGAAAGATTTGGCAACTATGTACATCGGAAAACGTTGGGGTCTCGGTTTTACGAAGCGGTCGGGCAACAGTGCATGGTGCGGTTATTACGGTGGGTTATTACGGTGGGGGGGGGGGAATAGTGCGTGGCGGTCTAGCTAATCTAGTCGGTGTCTATTCTATTTGAAAGCTAGTTAAGTGCAACGGTCAGGCAAGCGCTATGAAGCGGTGAGAGCGGAGCAAGCAATATGGGGAAAAAGCTAACAAGCGGGGCAAAACTATATATGCGGCGGTCTAGCAATTGACGGGCATGCGCTTTAGCAGGTTTGATTCAATCGCGGGCGCGGGAGTCGTTAGGGAAACTAAGCATGCGCGGTAGCTCAAGTAAAGGTCGGGTTGCGTTCAGGGAAGCTATCCCGAGTCTCACCCAAGGATACGCCTGCCCAAACAGCCCGAATTGACCTTCCCGAGTCCCACCCAGGGAAGAGTCAATTCGTCGGCCTAACCCAACGGGAACGGTGGGGGGGGGGCTAGATTGCGTCGTATTCGGGGAGGTCTATCCCGAGTCTCACCCAGGGATGTACCTGCCCAAACAGCCCAAATTAACCTTCCCGAGTCACACCCAGGGAAGAGCTAATTCGACGGCCTGACCTAGCGGGACGGTGGGGGGGGGGGGGTCGGTCGGATTTCCCTAACTACAATACCTCGGACGGACGGCTTCCCTGCTTTCCGGGTCGGACGGTCTGTAGCGGCAACGTCACACTAAGTAGAAGCACCTGCACTAACACCTGCACGGTAATCGGTCGGCGGACTTGTGATCATTTCCCATATTTTCCTCTCGTATTTAGAGCTCCCGAGCAAATAATTTTGGGTAGTTTGCGGCTCGTAGATTAGAGAGACAACTGGTGGTCTTTTGTTTAAACTTGATTTCGGATTTTGCAGGTGTCACGGCGGAGAGACAATTGTTATTTATTTAAATTTACGGAATTTCCGCAAATGGTGACAGAGGGAGACAATGGTTCTAGTCACGGAAAAATAGGCTTCATTACATCGTGATGCTTATTTTTGTTTCTAGAGGACATTTTGCATCAATTCCAGACTTGCAAAAAAGTGGAAAAACATGCGTGTCACGACTATGAAAAAAAATCAGAAATGGAGTGGTATGTTCCCAGTGGATCTGCATCAAATAAAAAACAAATAGTCCAGTAAACGAAGGTCTCAACCTGGACATCACATTGATCCCGGACTTTTGTTTTTTAAACTTGTAGGTATACATGGGTACATCAATTTCTGAAAAAATGTCCACCGGGAAATGTGCGGAAGGGGCTGGAAAATGTCTTCATGGTGTTAAAATCGACTATTTTCCCCGATATTGGCCAAAATATGACACTGAGGCAATTTGTGTTTGAACATAAAAGAAGAACAATTTATTATGTACAAAAATGATCCTTATCATTTTTGTCAAAAGTTTAACCGTTTCCGAGATAACCGGCCCCAAGCGTAGCCTGGATTTCAAGCTGCTGTGTCGCGTCTCGGAAAGCACGCTCCGTGAATATAGGCATGAGCGGGCGGACAAATTGTCCCATAACTTGGGTAAAAATGAATCTTTTTTCACGATTGAAAGTTCATATAAAAGGAGGGATCTGTAGCTATAATATCATACTACTTTTTCCTTTTTCCGAAGTAGTATGTACGTAAAGCTGTACGTTTTCTCGGTTTTGTCTGGAAGCAGTGCATAAACCAGCGGAATGGCAATGTTGGCCCGCAGCCCGTGAATGGTATATAGCTGGTAAAAGAGATGCAGTACTGTTTTAAATGTCCCATCGGCGTACCAGTGGTCACTCAGTCGAAGAATTGATAGATTTCTCTTGGTGCTGAATAATAAGATCCTGTCCTCGACTGGGCCCGAATCGTACAGAAGAAATTCTTCGCCTCTGCTGGTGATTCTGTACTTCTCTGGGATGACGATATCCTTCCTGTGAAGAGGTAGGGCGGGTGCTGCTTCCTCCCTCGTCCTTATGTTTCGTATGGTCCTCTTGATGCTGCTCACCTTCGGAAGTATGGCTGCTGTTGCTTGATTCAGACGTTCAGATGAATTAGAGATGATCAAGTGAGGGGCATCTTGGGTCAGCTTGGCTCGCTCCCGAATCGTTCTCATGAAGGTCGTCCTCTCCACTTCTCTGGCATCTGCAACATGGTTATGTGAACCACTTTCCTTAAGGATGTTACTTCCCGATGTTATTACACGAGCGTTGCACTTAATTTTTTTATAGTAGTGACACTTCCAATAAATCTTGTTTTCAACCGCTTTGTCTTTTTGGTGTAAAAACCCGTTCAGCAAAAGTTTTTGTTGACCTTTTACTGAGAGAACAAATTCGACTGCCATATTTATACACTATTATCGTCTCGCCGTTTACTGTGAACTAATGTCTGGAAACCTTTACGCTACTTTATATAGAAGGATTGCTGCCTCGTTTGTCTTAATCCATTTTCTACGAAAGTTCCAGGTTACATTGTTATTGGTAGATACTCGAGACCTGATGAAGTAGGTACCTGCCTAATCCCTTGTCCTTTCTGATGAAGTACCTGCCTAATCCCTTGTCCTTTCTGATGAAGTACCTGCCTAATCCCTTGTCCGCCTGTTAAAAGTATTATAGTCCATCCGCTCACCAAATAAGTATAGCAATAAAAGCTCATTAATTTGCCACCAGACCCTTCAAATGCCCATTCAGATAGTTTAAAGGCAATAGACGAGGGGATTATGTATTCAAAGAATATAGACATCGATTGTTGGATAAAATAAACAAAGCCGTGAAGTATTCAAAAATTATTTCCACAACACATTTAGTTTTTAATTCTTTGAAGAAATCTGGGCATGTTTTCATGTCTCAAACCAAAAAGAAAGCTTTTTGCAAATACCAAATTTCAACAGTTTATACTATTTCATCTATATGATATCATAAACAAGGTGATTCCGAATAAAGTGCAAATATTTATAACCCTGAATGCGATGCTATTCATTGACTTAGAGAAATTTATTCATAAAACAAACTACATATATCTATACAGATACTCTATACATATTTTACACCACTTGGATTCTGCGTAATAACTGAAATCCCGTATTTCCTTAAATTATTTAATTTTTCGGGCAATTTTCCATTTCGGACAAATGCTATTCGGGGAACTATCTTTTCGGGCAACTTTCCGTTAGGGCAATTTTCCTTTCGGTCAACTGTTTTCGTGCAATTTTCCTGCGGTCAATTGTTTTCGGGCATTTTTCCTGGACCCGTGTTGATGCACGATCTACCGATTGCGAGATAATTTTTGAGTTAGATGTTCTAAAGGAGGAATGGAATTGGAATAGGCAGGACGCCGCGGCATTGTTGCCGACAGCAGACCGCAGGTGCCGCGAACATTTAAGTTTTTTTCCTATATATATTTTGGTTATAGTTTTTTTGGGGTTTTGGTAAGAAATTCCGAGAATACGAAATTGGTTTGTTTTGTGATTGTGTTTTTCTTCTTTGTAAATAGGAACACATGCAACCGTTTTACCATTTAACTGCGAACGGCTTCAACACCTTATCCGCCGATATTATGGTTGGGAAGAAAAGCAATAATTTCCGTATGGAACCGTTACAATTAGTGCTTTTCTTGAGGAAGAAAAGGGAGGATGTAATGAAGCATATTTTTGAGAGTCGAAGGTAGGCTACCCACCATACCGTTCACCGCGAAACTAAACTTATCACAGATAGGTGGCGACCGATAAGGGAATGTTCAATCTAGCATTGCTTATACAAGTAAGTATCCCAAAGTCAACACCCCATCGCATTGAAACAAGGTTGTCGAAGGTCGATTTTTTATTTAAAATGAGACATGTTTCGGGTCCCTTAGACCCATCTTCAGTCAAACCCTGCCCAAAGAAAATAAAATAAGAGTTGTCAAAACTGGAAAGGTAGTAGAACTTACCCGTAGGTAAAAAACATAAAATAAAAAATAATTACACAATAGGACCAGACAGTTTAAATTGTATAAATAAAATTAACACAAACCACACTCCTCATGGGAGGGGTCGAGGGGTACTAAGTTCTAGAACCTAATCGAAATGTAAAATGCAACAAAAAAATATACCTTGTAAAAAATTAAATGTTTAAATATAATAACAGAAAAATCAGCCATCTATGTTCAAAGATCTGACTTCAAGGTGAGGAATCTATGTATGGAACAGATTAGTTGGTCTACTCTCCGCTAGATGTAGCAAATGAACAGTTGCGTGTACAGTGACTATATACGGGACAGTGGCGACAACCGTATGTCAAGTTTTTGGTTGGTTACACAAATCACGTGGTACAACCGGCCATTATGTTCCTAAATTTCGTTTAGTTTGTACGTGTTAACGTGAACAATTGTGTATTTATTGTGTTAAAGTGCCCTATTTCGCTTTTAAAGATTGTAGTGTGGTATTTTATTTGTGGAAGACATTTATTTGCTGTGTCTGTGTAGGTATTGTTTACTTATCGGTAAGTACTGTCTTTATTATCTTGTACTTGACTAGAATAAAAAACAATAGACAACCATAAACCATTGCGTATAAAATGGCAGGCAGTTTTGGTATAAAATTAATAGTTTAAGATATTTGTGAAAGGCTGGAGAGATTTGTTAAGTAGGAAAATATATTATACATATTGGAGGTTATGTACAGTAGGAATGCAATACGATGTATTCTTTAGATGGAGTTTATGGGACAATTATACTTTTTCTTAAAACATTACCGTTTTCACTACTTGCCCGAATTTTATTATAACATTCTATTTTTGAATAGTAGTCAATAGATTTTAACTATTGTTTGTTATGTGATACCAAGATCGATATGACCATTTTTTACATTTGGAAAAGTAATTGATAGGTTGGGCAGTAGAAGTGAATTTTTTACTTTTTATTAATTATTGCAAACGTAATGAGATATTTAAACAAAATCAATTTTTACATGATGAATTCCAATTTACAGCACCATGCCGGGATGCTGTGCAGTAGGTTGCTCTAACTCGGACAAGAAAGGATTTTTAATGAAGCGCTTCCCCAAGGACCCCCAACGAAGAAAAGAATGGGCTGTAAAAGTAAGTAGAGACAAGTGGTTTCCTAAAGATTCATCCTACATATGTGAGGTATGTTCAGTGATGACATATGAGTATAAAGAAATTATAAGCAAAAAACTTACTAAAAACACCTTATATGAACTACATGTTCATGTATAATGGTTTTAATGTAACTCCTAATGTTTAATTTCAGATACACTTCACTTCGGAAATGTGGGAAAAAACCAGAGTGGACGGAACAAAGAAATTAAAGATAAATGCCACACCTACCCTGTTTACGTTTGCTAAGCCGAAACCAGTTCGAAGAATTCTATCTCGCAAGCTTCCATCTCCTACCCTGCATTCAGATATTTCAGTATCATCAATTGGAAGTAATGAATCTTCCCTAACGCAAATGGACATATCTTTGCCAACTGATAACTCTGTCGCCCAGGTCTCATGTGATTCATCTGCTGAAGTAGAATCTGAACAATCTCCTTTGCACTTTGCTTCTGTTGCTTCTACTTCTCAAATCTCAAGACAACAATCTAGTGATGAAACAACAAGTTCTGAAGATCCAAGTTTCAATATTCTTCATAAATTCACAAAAAACAAACGATTAATCGCATTAAACAAAATGTGCACAAAAAGTAAGTCATTGTTGAAACAATACAAGAAAAACCTGAGAAATGCCAAACTTAAAATCATCAGATTACAAAAACAACTCGAAGATAAGCGCAGTGATAACAGTTTGGTAAATTTTGTATTCAATGTTGACCAAATAACAGCACTTAGTAGAAAACAAAAAGGCCTACCAAAACAAAACACAAGATGGTCTGATAAAACAATCACTCAAGCTTTAAAGTTAAAGTTCTCTTGTGGTAAATCAGGTTATGAAGAACTGCTAAAACAAAATTTACCATATCCTTCCATTCGTACTCTTCAACGAAGATTACAGAACTTAAGATTCGACAGTGGGATTTTGTCAGAAGTTTTTAGTTTTTTAAAAATCAAAATTGAAACTTTAAAAGGGAATGAAAAAGATTGTGTACTGATTTTGGTTGAAATGTCAATAACACCGGGTAAAATATACGATTCTTCATTAAATAAGTACTTTGGAGATGTAACTTTACCGCAACATTCTGGGGTGGCAACCCACGTGTTAGTGTTTATGATTGCTGGGATTAATACACGTTGGAAACAAACTGTGGCATATTATTTTACAGGACACTCTGTCAATGGTTCTGTATTTAAAGATATTATTGACATGATTTTTAAAAAATGCCATGAAATTAATTTAAATATTATGAGTCTCACTTCGGACATGGGTGCTTGCAACCAAGCTTTATGGAAGACTTTAGGTATTACAGCAGGGAGAGACAAAATTACTAGAAATACATTTGTGAATCCTGTTGACAATAGCCAAAATGTTTATGTTTTGGCAGATGTGCCACATTTATTTAAGAATATAAAAGCTATGCTGGTTTCAAATAAAACCATTTCAATACCCAAAAGTATTCAAGTAAAATATAAACTACCAACACAATTAATTTCTGTCCATCATATAAATGATCTAATAAATTATCAAAAGGATATGCACTTTAAATTGGTACCAAAACTTACCGAATCTGATTTACTACCGTCCCATTTTGATAAAATGAAAGTATCAAAATCTACAAATGTAATAAATCGAGACGTTAGTAGTGCATTGAAGTTTGTAGCAGATCATCTTAAAAGACCTCAGTATTTAACAACAGCTTGGTTCATAGAACTTGTAGAAAAATGGTTTTACTTAATGACTTCTCGGTCGCCTGTTAGTGCCCTAAGTAAATGTCGAGAAGATATTTATGAAAGTAGCATACAGCTTTTATATGATTTTATGGAGGTAACTGATTCTCTGCAAGTAGGTCCTAAAAAAGTTTGGAAACCATCACAAACTGGAGTTAGAATTTCAACAAAATCAATCATTGAATTGCAAAATTATTTACTAGATACTAAACAATACCGTTTTTTATTAACAAGTCGATTTTCTCAAGATTGCTTAGAGAACTTATTTAGTGTTTTGAGGAGCAAACAAGTAGTGCCTAATGCTATGCAAGTTAAGAATAATTTAAAATTATTAAGCATTTCACAATATTTAAGCACACCACATAACACTAGTTATGATGAAGATGACAGAGAATGGTTTTCCGGTTTCTTAGAAATTATAAATTCTAATACTATAGTACAAAGGTATGATGAAGTAGTTTTACCAGAAAATGTGAACAGAAATTTTAACCCAAATTATGGAGAAATAAACTCCCTTTATAATATTAGTGGTTACATAATTCACAGCATTCAAAAAACTTCAAAAACTTGTGAACTTTGTATAAATTTTTTGGGAAGTAAAGAACCTATTGTAAGAGTGTTCTCAAAATTCACAAATTTAAAAGCTTACAAAGAAAAAACATTATTTTTTCCTACAGAAACAACATTCTATTTTTTTATAGAGTTAGAGAGTATTTTCCGAGCTTATTATGAAAGTGTAAGTGTACAAAACATTGATCTAAAAGCGTTTTACTTAAAAAAAATGCAAGAAGTAAAGTTTAATGTGCCAAATTGCCACAATATAAAATCTAAAATCATTTCAAGATATACTGTATTCAGATTAAAAATTGCGAGCAAGAAAATCACTACTTTAGCTAATCGATTTTCAAGTAAATCTGTAAGAGCTTGCAATCCTTAAAATAGCATAGGATGAGAAATAGTACATTACTGTATGTAAAATATTTGTTTCAAATATGAATTTAGTTTTATTGTTGTTTAGTTTTTAAGTCTTAAGATCAGTCTGCGGACAAATAATTCTTTGTTTTTGTAGCGATATGTAGATCTTTTCAGTTTTGTATATCTACAGGGTGTTTCCTAATAAGTGCGAAAGTTTTTAGGGGGTGATCATAAATAAAATCATGTTTATATATTTTGTGTCAAAGTTTTTCTGTATCCTCAAAGTTTAAATTTAAATATACCCGCTTTGAAGAGTTAGGAACATAATGGCGGATGGGGCGGGGCTTAGATGGTGTTGTCACCACTGTCTCGTATATAGTCACTGTAGTTGCGTGTTTACAAACAAATTAACCCTCCGGTAGTCGTGCCAATTTTTCTGTCAAGTTTAGTCGCGCCGGTCTCTCAGACCAGGTGTGGATAAAAAATAGGAAATAATTTTTGTATTTTTTTTTTTGGACTGTAAGAATACGATATTTTAATAAAAAATAAACAATTTCAGCCATAAAATTTAATTCAAACGCCAATATTAAAAATATGCCAAAGGTTTGAAAAAACGAACAAAACAAAAAACACCTACATACAAATATTATTAAAAAAAAATAAAAATTCTTATGAAATAAACAAACTTAAAAATGGTCAATCGATGTATATTCTACAACTTATAACAGAAAACTTAGACGTAGATACGATTATTGTGCTGCCCTGCAGTACTGACCAACACATATAATGTGCTCCAAACACACATTGCATTGCATTGCACTTGTAACAATGAAATCTTGTTTTTCTATTTTTTTCCCACCCACAGGGGGTACATCTACCAGGGGGTAGCGGTCCTTCTTGTGCTTGTCTTACTTCTGTGTTAGTAATTTCCATTAGTCTGTTTTTTAACGTCCTTGGAAGGTTGGTAAGAGTGGCCCTCCTTTGCAACTGAGGATGGATCAGTACGTCTGCCACTTCTCTCAAGAAATTTCGCCTACGTAAATCGTTTTATCGGGATTGTTAGCTTTGTATACAACTTGACAATTGATTCCTGCAATATCCAACATGGTGTAAAATATCACCATAGGCTATCTTCTAGTATTACGAGAGCAATCGTATGAAACACCCCCTTTTGTCTTATTATATGTAGTGACAATTACCGGCTTACATTTTTCTCCACTCTCTGGATCAATATCGTCATGTTGGTGCATACTTGATGTTAATATGATATTTTTTCCTTGCTTTGGGATATCTGAAACTATTGTTAAATCCTCGGTGAAACCAAACATACTTGTATGGGTGGGGCGTTTAGTAGGTTTCGAAAATTCGATTGGCAGGTCATTTTTATTTTTTCTTACTGTTCCAATTACTGTTATTTTGTAATCCTTAAGCAATTTTTCTACCATAGGAATAGATGTGAACCAGTTGTCCATTGTCAAGTTAACGTGTGAACCAGAGAGATATCTGCACATTCTTAGAACCAGATCATAGGTTTTTTTAGAAAGTTTGTATGCGCCTTCAGGTTGGGATCCCACGTATACTTCCACGTTGGAAGTATAAAAGACCTTTGCGTCACAAACTGCCAAGATCTTCAGGCCGTATTTGTTAGGTTTTGAGGGAATGTATTGACGGAAAGAACATTTCCCTCTAAACGCCGGAAGCATTTCATCAATGGTAACGTACGCCGAATGATTATAAACATTCCGACAATTTCTTACAAATTGGTCTAATATTAAACGAATAGGAGCTAATTTATCAAATTTGATTCGATCTAACCGTGTTGCTTTGTCATCAAAACGCAAGGAACGTAAAAGGAATCGGAACCATTGTAGACTCATTGTCAGGTAAAACATTTCTATGCCATACCCATCTCTCCTCCATAGA
Source organism: Cryptocephalus moraei (assembly GCA_946251905.1). Taxonomy (NCBI): domain Eukaryota; kingdom Metazoa; phylum Arthropoda; class Insecta; order Coleoptera; family Chrysomelidae; genus Cryptocephalus; species Cryptocephalus moraei. The sequence goes on from OX276459.1 coordinate 18,216,103, forward strand.
TCTTCGGCATTTGAGCGGTTAGAGTGACCAAGGTCTGACAAATATAACAGTCCTATAAAAGCCCGGATTTCAATGTTGTCCGTTTGATTAGCATCTCGGTCTCTTGAAAAATTATCTTGGATAGACAATATGTATTTATTCGTATTTTCCACAATAATTCCAATTATCGGGTCATTGAAGAAATAATTCCAAATCTCCACAGCAGTTTTTTAATTTTTTATTGCCGTTGTAGGCCCTGGTAAGCGGATTATTATATTATCCTGCCTGGCTCTTACTGTTTTTCGGCGAGGAGGATGCTTATTCCAACGCGCGGTACCATTTTTGCCTAAAAAGAAATGGAGTAAATGTCTGCTCGTTATTTTACTTCCTTTCATATATTTTAAAATACCTATATAGACAAGTGGGCGAATTTGACGTTCAATAGTGTCTTCTGTATCAGAAATTTCTTGTTCAGTATCACTGTGGTGATTTAAAACTTCCACATTGTCCTGTTCCTCGTCTTCAGAATCATCATCGAAAACAATTCCATTACTGTCACTATCGCCCAGTCCTACGTCATCCAGAAGTTTCTGCAAATGAGTTTGATCCTGTTCATAGCTAGCCATGACTGAAATTAAACATTTTTTTCCATGCAGTAAACAAAAAACACAAATAACTGAAAAAATTACCTCTTACGATTTTGTTTCACTATAGCTCGCGCCGGTCTCAGAGACCCGAAAAGGGTATTTTTAAATACACAGTTATCCAGGAACGGCCAAAACACAACTGAAGTTTCATCGCAACGATAGATGAAGGTACTGGCAAGCTCCATCCGATATGGTTCAGATTCCAATAATTACAACGTAAAAAGGAGTGATCCGGTCTCACAGACAGCGGCTCCGGCGGGCGTATTCTGTCCAGTAAAACTAGTTATTTACCTGGGAAAGTATAAGGGTTCGCTAATCCCATAACCATTCTGTCCAGTGTACGCTTTAATGGACGGGCCCGAACTGCACCACATCGACTTTAGCCACCCCGCTGCGTTAAGTAGGGATAATTACTTACGAACCGCTCTCGGAAACCAGGCGAAGCGGTGGATAAATGTACGCTCATCGGTGACGAAAAATGCGGTTGGACATATTGCCGCCAAAGATATTGAAATATCGGGCGAATATTATACATGGGACATCTCGATAAAACAATACCACTGGCGGACTAGTAGTCCTTGTCATATTAAAAGAAATAACAAAAGTTAATACTACTTACTACGTATAATATACAAACGTGCTTATATAATATTAAAAATAAACACTTCTTGCGGCTAAAAAAATCCTTGTCAAATAAAAAAAATAACTGTCTTACTTTCTAAAATGCAACTTATATAAATCAAAAGAAACTATCTTTTTATCGTCTATACTGATATGATACATCTTTGACGTATTGAAAACGATCAATTTGTCCGTTATCATATTCATTAATTTTTTGTGTTACATACTGTAATTTTTGACGGACGCGAATATCTCGACACCTTTGTGGTTCATCGGCACTGTTTAATTTAACGTAGGTTAACGTTTGAAATTGAATTAACTCCGATACAAATGTAAATATATTTGGATGAGATTCATAAAAAGATCTGGCAAATTTATCGTGGAAACTCTCACAACCATTAGTGGTTCTTTTAATGCAACTACATTTTTCAGCCCACAATGTTGGAGGAAATGGAGAATCGGGCTCTATATAATTCTCAACTAAATAATCGGCCATTTGGCGGATTCCGTCATGAACTGGAGCTATTGACATGAAGTCAAGATAGAAACAATCGCTTACTTCTGCCGGATCTAGTAATGCTAAACCGAACAAATGTCCAAGCCATTGCCCTATCTATATTGTAACATATATACCTATTTATTTAATACTAAACAGGTTTATTACTAAACTTACTACATATTGCATATCTTTCAATTTCGGAATACAAATTGGATGCATATTTAAACGGGTATTCAGAGCATATTGTTCCAGCTTTAATTATTACCTACGACCTATACGTATAAATACCTTGTATTTTAGTCACAAGAAGAAGAGTATTTATTCGTAACCAAATAATAAGTAATACTTTTTGTCATTGTAAAGCAGTTTGGTAACAGTTCTTATCACGAGTATCTATTTCATTTCCAAAAATTTACGCGACCGTACGGCGTACGGCGTACGCATAGCCACTTCCTTGATTCCTTTGGATTTTTCACCGACCGTGGTTAGGTAGCGACCCTACTTAACGCAGCGGGGGGGGCTAAAGTCAAAGCGGTGCAGTTCGAGGCCGACGGCTTTAATAATGATAACTGAGTAATAGTTAAGAAATCCTGGTAATTCTGGTCTGGTCCTTATTTCTAATTCGATTCGTTCTCCTCCGAAGGTGTTGCTGATTGTTTCATTTAATATACCAATATGGCAACTTTAGTGAAAAGTAGGTATCCGAGGAAAAGACTTACTCTTCGTAGATGGTAACACGTTTTATAAAGACTTTGAATTAAAAAGTGGAGAAACGTTTTGGAGGTGTTCTCAAACACGATCCAAAAGTGTTTACGGTTGGTAGTGAATTAACTGTCAGCAGAAGTGACTGCTGACACAAAAATTGTGCAGAAAAATAATCACCAATTCGTGCAAGCGAAAAGCTGAAGATGATCTTGCAGAAAAACCCTCGAAATTAATTCGAAACGCCATTGCCTCCAGTTCCAATAGTGATTGTGTTACAGTCAACGATGTAAAGATGATTAGAAGAAATATTTACAACGCTCGTCGAAAACTTCTACCAAGCTTACCGAAAAATCAACAAGAGGTACATGAAGCAGTCGACAATTTTTCCGACAATATTGTGACAAGTAGAGGTGAAAATTTCTTGTTTATAAATAATTCTGATTTTAATATCTTAATACTCACATGCGAAACCAATATTCGCATGTTGTGCAAAATAGAAGTTTTGTATATTGATGGTACATTTTCCTACTGTACCAAATATTTTATATTTATATTTTATATAATTATAATTATATATTATAGTTTGTTAGCGAATTGACATGTGAATAAGTTATGGTAAAATTAATAAAATATTTTCATGTACTAAGTCCTATAATTTTGACAAAGTAAGTATATTTTACAAATTTCTAACCCATAATATCAAATTCCTGTAATTTTTCCTTGAAAAGTAGGATATTTTTTTAGATACACATAAACCCACTTCAATTTTCAAAAAAGTGTAGCTACTAAAAAACGAAAAAAGAAATTTTATTTTTGTAGGTGAGTACTCGTAAACATTTTTACATGCTTACGTCTCGTCTTACTATACTATACTACACTTACTATAGTATACTAATTGTACAGAATCGGTCACTGGACAGAATACTCCATAGAATACGTCCCTTTCGAAGGTCTGCCTGACACTTTACCTCCCGGATTAAGTACACCGCGAGGTTACTGGACAGATTACATCCGCCCAGCGGCTCGACTACCGGAGGGTTAAAAAACCGACTTAAGTAATCCCAATACCATCACGTGATGTTGACTTAACCTATAATATTCACAAACAGTAAGCGTTATGGAAAAACCACAATATTGTCGGTTAAGTCAACATCAGCTGATGGTATTGGGATTACTTAAGTCGCTTTCTTTAATTTTTTAGTAAACACGCAACTGTTCATTTGCTACATCTAGCGGAGAGTAGACCAACTAATCTGTTCCACACATAGATTCCTCACCTTGAAGTCAGGTTTTTGAACATAGATGGCTGATTTTTCTGTTTTTATATTTAAACAAAATTTTTGCAAGGTATATTTTTTTGTTCCATTTTATATTTCGATTAGGATCTAGAACTTAGTACCACTCGACCCCTCCCATGAGGATTGTGGTTTGTGTTAAGTTTATTTATACACTTTAACTGTCTGGTCCTTTTGTGTAATTATTCTCTATTTTATGTTTTTGGCCGACGGGTAAGTTCTACTACCTTTCCAGTTTTGACAACTCTGATTTTATTTACTTTGGGCAGGGTTTGACTGAAGATGGGTCTAAGGGACCCGAAACATGTCTCATTTTAAATAAAAAATCGACCATCGACAACCATGTTTCAATGCGATGGGGTGTTGACCTTGGGATACTCACTTGTGTAATTTGCTCCCCCATCTTAGAGTTATGGACTCCTTCATCTCGAAGAATAGCATTGCTTAGTTATCCTGATGAATCTCGAGTAGGCAAATTTCCCCCATCGAATGTCCAATACCACAGTGAAATTTTTCGCTAGGTGACGACCAGTACTTGTTATTCATAAGCCGTTACGTCTGTCTGTCTATTGTATACGTTACCGGCGTTAGATATAAGCCGCCGAATTATTTGTTATTTGTGAGTGTACGTAAATTGTCAAAATGACCGATAGTTTTAAGCCGTCCGAACTATTCGTTATCTGTATTTATTCGAGTATTGTGAAACGTCACCGACCTCTAGCTATTAAGATGTACGTCCAATTACTCGTTACTTGTGATTCTTCGTTGTGAGCGTTCCGACCGCTAATGTGATCTGTGGATGAGCGTCCGTTATCTGTTAAACTATATAGTTAAGTTTGTAGAACGCGAAAAAGTTTTTAAAAAAATTATTTATTTATCGTTATACAAGATATGAGCTCTCTAGTCAGAGTACCAAAAAGAACTGAGTTGCAATTTCTAATCCCTATCCTTAAATAATAAACAAACAAATGTCTTATCATTAAGGGTATATTAGCGGTGAAAGGTGTCGGTACCAAAGTGTCTGACTGTGGTCACGTAGGTGACCGGATATAATTCCTCCCCCATTAAGCTAAAGCGTCCTCGCTTTTTAGCGTCGAAGCTGCTGGGTAATTGCAGGCGTCTTCCTTGAGTAATGTTCCCATTTCAATGATATGATTTACAGTCTCTTCTCGAGAGAGGAATTTCACAAATGTTCTTCTAAATACAAATACAATTATAAAAGTTGAAATTAAAATTATTATTATTACTACAGCTGTAAACGAGATATGAAATACATGTATTAGAGGGTTTAAATTAATATCGGCATTTAATTCTCTGGTTTCTTTTCTTAATTCCTCAAAGTTATCCAGATGTTTTTGTTCTAAGCGAATGCGTTTTACAATTTTAAAATTGCTTAACAGTTGGAATATTGTACGGGAAGTTACTAAATGTATTTTCAAATTTCCGGTTTCCAATTATAATTTTACAATAGGGTTTCTCCGAGGAGACTATTGCGCTACCTGATTTTGATTTGTACAAAATTTTATTTTTACAATCTTCGATTACTCTGATAGGGTTCTTACATGATATTAAAATGTAATTATTATTTAATTGTGTAACGACTTCGTAATCGTTAGTAACAGAAAGAAAGTCACAATTGCGGATTTGGTTAAGTGAACATTTATCCTTAAAAGGTTTGTTTAAACACAATGCATGATTTTCGGTTTGTAGACATTGTTCTTCTGTCCATGATTCTTCTTGAGGTCCAAATAATCGGTACTTTGCTGAACCTAAACCATTAATTAATGTACGCTTGGTCATATGCCGAAACTTATTTATCTCGTTTTCTATTTTAAAACAGTTTTCTTTTTGGATACCGATAAGTGAGTACTACTATTACTATTATTTACATTAACTTCTAATATATAGATAGATAGGTGTTAGTTAAAAGGACTCTATAGCTATCATCTATTTTAGTAAAATTAAAATAAAAATAAAACTTATGGTAATGATCGAGGATTTTCGCAGTTCCTATATCATCTAGGAGATAGCCGTTATGGTTAAATCATTTCTACTCGAAGGGCCAGGCCTGTCCTTAGCAGAACTGTCCTGTAAAGATATATTTTTTCTGAGTCTCTTTACTTTATTCAAATGAATGTTAGTGGATATTTGGCTTTTTTCTCTAGTACCTGTAATCTTGTTTTCGTTAATTTTGGTGACGTTAACCTTTTCATAAGTTGGATCGGCTTTTCTAATTTTCTGTTTTCTGAAATATAGTACAGGCTCGGTGATTTCGTTATCTTTTTCTCTTGTTTTATTTTGCATTTCTAAGGTCTTGGTTCCTAGACAAAGTTGTTTCTGATAAATTTGCTCATAGAACGGTAATAATTCCCTTTTTCTCTTTTCATTATATACTTCAAATATCGTTTTATTTAGGTCAATTTCGTGGGCGTTAAGACTATCATATGGTACAGTAGGCTCAAGGGGGTAAATCCCGTGCTTGAATGAATAGATTAATTATAAACTAAGAATGCGTTTATCATGAGATTTTGAGGTGTCTCTTTAGGGTTTTCGAATCTTGTCGTTCGGATTTTTTCTAACAATGTGGAGTGAACTCTTTCTGTAGGGGAATTTGAGTTAGGGTTATAATTCGTAGTGAAATGTAAGTTGATATTAAAACGTTGGCAGAATTCTTGGAAGACATTATTTTTAAATTCCTTTCCCTCGTCGCATACAATTTTCTTATGATAATTGTAGTGGCTGAAGTAATGCCTTATTTTGTTCAGGATAGTTATGCCGGAAGCGTCTTTTATGAAGTACGCTTGTGTGTATTTTGAGAATAAGTCTATTATAGTTAGGAATTTGGATCCCTCGAAACTAAACGTGTCGATGTGAATGCTAGCGAAAGGTCTTTTCGATACTAGTGGTCCCGAAAACGCCATTTTGTACGGATGACGTTCGTATTTATTTTTTTCTAGGCAGGTTTCACATTCATTTATGAATTTGTTTATTTTTCTTTTCATATCAGGCCAATAAAATTTTAACTTTAAGTGATTGTATGTTTCTGTGATTCCGTTATGGTTTTCTTTGTGGTAGTTTCGTATGACTGTTTTGATCTTCAGTTTTCTCTACATCTCGGCATATTGCATTACTCTTGACGATCTTGTCGTTATTGTCGAATAATTGTGAGCATACTTGTAAAAATTTTCTTTCCAAGTCCTGATCGTGAAAGTATGCTCCATACAGATTTTTCGGATCTATGTGGTGTTTCAGCATCTGTTTTATATTTTCTTCTTCGTGACCGTTTCTAATTGTGAGAGTGTGACGTCGTCGTTTAAAAGGTTTAGAGAATGAGACTTTACATTGGTCTCCTGTTCGAATTTCGATTCGGTTAACAAAATAATTTAGAGGTTTGTCAGAAATAGGTAAAGTGAATACAGGGTTTTCAGACGCTGTGTGTTGTGTTTCTCCTGCCGATTCTGGGTTCGTTTCTTTAATATTACTTAATGGATCACTGCTTAATATTTCGTCTATTTCATCTGGAGATAGTTCTTCGTCGATATCCATTTGCGGTAGAACGGAAATTAGGTCTAGGTCGTCTTCTTCGGTCGTTGCTTCTTTCGTATTAATCCTTGATAGAGCATCAGCGACTACATTTTCTTTGCCTTTTTTGTACTGGATTTTGTAGTCGAATTCTTCTAGACGAAGTCTCCATTTTACTAATCGGGAATTGGTTTCTTTGAGTGAAAATAACCATACCAGTGGTTTATGATCCGTTTCTATAACAAATTGTTTCCCGTAGATATAGGGTCTAATCTAAAATGTTTTGTTGTTTTCACTATTGCTAATAACTCTCTTTCGATTGTTAAGTAATTTATTTCGGCTGAATTGAGTGTCCTGGAACAGAAGGCTATCGGGTGGTTATTTTGGGAAAGTACTCCGCCTATTGCGACATTACTCGCGTCAGTGTTGATTTGGAAGGTATTTTCAAAGTCGGGGTATGCTAGTACCGGGGCGTTCGTTAGAAATTCTTTGCATTTATAGAATGCTTCGATGTAGTCATGATCTTTAATGTCGATAGTTGTCCCCTTTTTGAGACATCTAGTAAAAGGTGCAACAATTTTCGCAATTTTTTTTATAAATCTTCGATAATATCCGTGAGTCCTAGGAAGGCTTTAATTTCTTTAGTATTTTTCGGGAGTGGGTATTCTTGAACTGCTTGGATTTTTATTGGGTTTGGTTTTATTCCTTCCGCGGTTATCACATGCCCTAGAAATCCTACTTCTTTCCTCAAGAATTCTTATTTGTGCAGTTGCACTTTTAGGCGGTATTCTCGAAATTTGTCGAAGATCTGTCGAAGGTGTACTAGATGTTCATGAAGTGATTTCGAAAAAATTACTACGTCGTCCATGTACACAAAACAAAATTTGTGCAAATCGTCGCTCAGATGTCAAAACCTCGTATCTCAATTTTTGACGGTTTGGTGTTTTTTGGGTTGCCAGCCTCAAAAACTCGTTGCGCATCGATTACAATACCCCCTATCTCAAGTTCTGTGAAATTGCGCCTGCGCCAGTCGAATTCAGAAACCTCGTATCTCAAACGCCGTAATCAAATCCTCGTAAGTCAACATGTGCGTCAACCGGTGTCTGCAAATTCATAACTCTATATTTGTGCACTTTATAAGTGTTTATTAGTGGCTATGGTAAGTAAAAACATATTATTACTTTGTTTCAATAATACGTGAATGCATAGTTGTTGCATTGTTTTACGTTAAACGGAAAATTGACGAAGATTTCAAAAAGATTTGAGGTTATGGTAAATTTAAAATCCTTATTTCAGTTAATTAACTAAAACAAATTGAATTAATAAATTGAAGAAGATCAGGAACTAGTAGATTGGCACAAGATTTTTGAAAATAATGTTTTTCAATACATTTTTTATTGAAAAGAATTGTGATAAGAGGTTTTGTTATTTACGATAAACTATTTACAATAGTGAGTTAGGAGGTTTCTTTGATAAAAAATAGTATTATTTTTGTTTTGTTTTCAGGCAAACCGGTCTGCAAGAATGGTCATGTCAGCATTAGACAGCCTAAGAGCGAATCCTAATGTAGACAATCCCAAAATTAAGACCAGGGTGTTACCAAAAAATGTTCACCTACTTCCACGTGAAATTGCTAAAGAACGGAATGGTACTAGCACCCATTCACATTCTGAAGAGGGAGTTAGAGAGTTCGAGAGCCATGGTAGTAGAGAAGTTTGGACAAATGCTAATGAGACAGAAGAAACTGGGGTAATTGATAATGACATGCAACAAAATACATGCCCCGATGAAGATAGTCAAAAAAATGTTCATGAAGAAATGAAATTGGATAACATAACCTCTGAACAAGTGTCACTGCAAGAAGAAAGCTCCAGTTTCCAGAAAACGGATGATTCATCAGGCTATTCACGAAATAAGCGAATCATAGTACATTCATGTATTATTCTCAAACCAAGAAATATCGATTCAGAAGATAATGGACTGAATGCTGATGCGAAGGATAGTACTAAGATAAAGAAAGTCAGTTCAATTTTAAACACCGGAAAACTCAATGAAATTAACGACGAAAATCGACAAGATAACAGCGACATTGAATTTGAAGAACCTTTCCAAGGATCAGAGTCAAGTTATCATCCAAATACTTCGTCGGATTCAGAAGATGAAATGACCAATAACACAAGACGATGCAAGAAATTGAAAGCGACAACTGAAGAAGTGAATATCATTGAAGAAGAGAAAAATAAAAAAAAGCGTAACAAAAGAGGCAAAGCAGATCCCTCTTGTTGGGAAAGAAATAAACAAAAATATTCAAGGATGCGCGGTAAAGAATACACAGCAAAAAAGAAGGAAAAAGGTGGATCTTCTATAGTGAAGATAAAGAGGAACTCGAGAGAAATGAAACCAAGATGTGCTTCAGTAATGTGTTTAGCATCGAAAGAAAAGAGAAAGTGTTCAATGATAACTGAAGAGCAACGACGGAACATTTTCGACGGATTTTGGTCTGACATGGATTGGCAGCAACGAAAGTTATTTGTTTGCACACTAGTTAATAAACATCCAACAAATCAAAAAAGAACACAAGGGAAATCACGACGTAATTCAAGTCTATTGTATCATCTGAAAATAGATAATACCGTAATTCCAGTATGCAAGAAAATGTTTCTCTCCACATTAGGCTTGGGTGAGTGGAGTGTTCAGAACTGGGTGAAAAACAGTCGTGACTTCGGGATCCCAACAGCAAGTTCTAGTAATTTTCCTACCAAGATCAAAGCTATCAATGTTGAACGCAGAAATGAGGTGAAAGCTTTCCTTGAAAAGTTGCCAAAGATGCCCTCCCATTACTGCCGTTCAACAACGAGCAAACTTTACTTAGAAACAATTTTTCAATCATACAAAGAAGTGTATGATGTATACAAACAAAATTATCCAGAATCTCCTGTCGGGTATGATGTCTTTTTAAAAGAAATGAAAAATGGCAACATTGATGTGTACCATCCACGAAAGGACCAGTGTGATTTATGTTTTGCGTATAAACTGGGCAATGTTGAGCAAGGGGATTACGAATCACACATTACCCAAAAAGATCGCGCTAGAATGGAAAAAAATAAAGATAAAGAAGACGCGTTGAGCGGAAAAGTGTGCGTATTCACGATGGATGTACAAGCGGTCCAACTTGTTCCTGTCGTCCCAGCAGGCATGGTATACTTTAAACAGAAACTAGCATGCCATAACTTCACCATCTATAATCTAGCAAATGATAGAGTAGTTTGTTATGTATGGCATGAGGGAGAGGGCAAAATGGATGCCAACTCCTTTGCATCTTGTATAATTAATTTTTTAAATGAAGAGTTGGATGTCCAAGAAAAACACAAACCAAAGATTTTCTACAGCGATGGATGTTCTGCCCAAAACCGCAACGTGACATTGGCCAATGCACTTCAACATTTCTGCATCGAAAATGATTCTGTGATTATACAAAAATATTTAGTTAAGGGCCATTCGCAAATGGAGTGCGATAGTGTGCACTCCACTATTGAAAGGAAAAAGAAAAATAAGTGCATTTATTCACCATCCAACTATGTGGAAATAATAAAGGAGGCCCGTAAAAATTCAAAAAATCCATACATAGTTAAGTACATTGATCACCGATTTTTTAATGATTATTCCGAAATCAAGTATTATCCATCCATTCGCCCTGGAAGAAAGGTAGGAGATGCGTGCGTTAATAATCTGAGAGCTCTAAGGTATTCTAAAGATTCGGCTATCAAATACAAACTAAACTTTGACGAAGAGTGGCAGTTTCTACCAGTTCGCAAGAGCACTAGCAATGCAGGACAAGTAAAAAAAATGTATAATGACCATTTACTCATCACAGAAGACAAATTCAATCACCTGCAGTCTCTCAAGACCGTTATTCACTCAGACTATCATGGGTTTTTCGATTCGTTAAAGCACTAATTTCTTTTAGTTCCAAAAATATTGTAAAAAAAATTGTTTATTATAGTTCATTTTATAGAAATGCTTGTTTTTTACATGTTATGAAAATAAACGTTTTTCTTCTGTTATGTTGTTTATTGTGTGTAAAAATTTGAAAAAACAATGTAAAGAGAGATATAATAATGTGGTACCAAAACCTTGTAAGACTTGAAATAAAATGCCGTTTAAATGTCAAAAACTCGTATCTCTCGTTTTTTTTTTCAAAAAACGTTACTTTATTTTTTTTTTCAAATTAAGCGTTGTAACAAGTGATCCATTTCGTTGAAATACCTACATTTTAAAAGAAAAAAAAAACTTTAAAAGTTGTATTTGCAATTATGGGAAGTTTTATGTGATTTGCCAAAATATACATATTTTGAAATACGAGGTTTTGACATCTGAACGACGAAATATTCTCCAAGTACACTGACCATTACCCGCTGGAACGTAGTTGGGGCGTTTTTTAAACCGAATGGCATGCGAACGTATTCGTAGTGCCCGTGGTTGACCGTGAAAGTAGTTTTTTCGATACTTTCCTCTGACATCTCGATTTGGTGGAAACCTTGTGCTAAATCTAATGTGGAAAAATAGGAACATTTTCCTAGGTTGTCAAGTATTTCCTCTATTCTGGGAAGTGGGTATTCATCTTCAATTGTCTTCTCATTTAATTTCCGATAGTCGATGACTAACCTCATTTTTTTCTTTCCCGATGCATCAAGTTTTTTAGAAGCTATCCATACCGGGCTACTGTACGGGGAGATAGATGGTCTTATAATTTTGTTGTCGAGTAGTTTTTGTATTTGTTCTTGAATCTCTTGTTTTAAGTGGTAAGGGTAACGGTACGTCTTGCAGTATATGGGGTCTTCGTTGGTTGTGCGTATTTTGTGTTTTACTGCATTCGTAAAACTTAAATTTGTGTTTTCATTATAAAAGATGTCACGATATTGGTTGCATAATTTTGATATTCCTGATTTTTCTTCCTGGTTGTGATGTTCCGTACGAATTTTTTCGGGAATATTTAAATTATCTGTCGTATATGTTGGTCGGCCTACTCATACATTAAGGAGCGGTTCTACGTCGATTTGTTCGAATTATAACTTTGAGAATCCAGAAATCGTTTTTAAAAACTTTTATTACTCTAAGTATCTACAAAAGAACTAAAGAAGTTGAAAGCTAGACAAGAAGTGATCTGAAACTAGGAAAAACGTATATAAAACAAGTTGTTCTGCTGTCGTAGCGTCCATCGGATCTCTTGATGAGACAGCAGTTCTCCTATGAGTGTCCTCCATAACTCCTCCGTCCTTAAGCTGAAAAAATACTGGAAGTATTTTTTGAGCTGGGATTACCGCTTACATCCTCCATGGGTATTTCTTCGGTCTTCTTTTCTTCTGTTCTTCTTGACTTGCAGCGTTAAGTTCGAATGGTGATAAGAACGATCAATAGGAAAATACAAATGATAGCTAATGCGGAAAGTGTTAATATTAATGACGTTTTATAGTTAAACTTATTGCTTTCTTGAATAGGAGTTAATTGTTTACTAATTTTGTTAATTTCGTATAATTCCTCAAAATCTAATTTTGTGATGTTGGACGCCTGGTTTGTCTTGTTTCGAAGGTTTCGGTCGTAAATTTTGGTAGGATTAATGGTTTCCCGTGTTGTATATGTGGGTTGTTAGTAAATTTCATATCGTTGATTGACGCTTCGCAGTTTTCTGGGATTCTTAGCAGCACAGGAGATTCGACTTCCGAGATGTGGTCGGTCTGGCATCGTGATGAAATTTTTTCTTTTATAGTGACTCCGGCCGTGAAAGCCTACGATCTTGGATTACCGGAATATCTATTGTCGAAGGTTTATTAAATTATATCACTCACCACGGTCTACCTTTCAAAATTACAGCGGATTCAGGCACCGAATTTAAAAACCAAGACTTAGAAGATTTTTGTAAACTCCACAAAATTGAATTGCATTACACTACCGCGAAAAATAGTAATTCCAACTCACCAGTTGAACGATTTCATTCAACTCTAATTGAACATTTTAGATGTTTGCGAGAAACAAATAGAGAACTAACAGCTGATCAATTAATGAAACATTCAATTTTGACCTACAATAATTCGATCCATTCCGTAACCAAATTTACACCTTTCGAAATCATTAAAGGACATATTAATAATCCTGATCCATTTGATTTAAACGACCACCTAGTCTTATCCTCTTATGTGCAGGATCATAAAGAAGCTTCTAAAAAACTATACGAAAAAATCCGTGAATCAAAAACTAAAAACTAAACGTCAGGCTCAAGAAACCTGCATGGACCACGGCCTAATAGCCCGGTATTCCGGTAATGCTGGGAATAGGATAAGCTTGTCCGTATCGAGAGAACGAGTCAATTATTGTGAGAAAAGGTGTATTTGAAATTCGAAATACGTCCATATGTATGTGATCGAATGGTTTATTAGCTGTCGGTGTTAAATTAAACTTTATTACTGGAGGTTTTCGGTCATATTTGTTTCTTAAGCAAGTTTCGCAGTTATTTATATAGGTCTCGATATCTTCCGTCATTTTAGGCCAATAATATTTGGAACTTAACGATGCTTTTACTTCGTTAATACCTCGATGACCGTTCTTATAAATGTGGTAATATTCTAGGTTGTCTCTCTGATCGTCTCGTGTTAATACGTCGTCTAAAATTTTGGTACATTGAACAAATTTAAATGCGGAATTTTTAAAATATCTTTGTACAATAACTGTAAAATCTTCCGGTGACATTGGTGGTCTGAAGTATAATGCGTAAAACTTTTTTGGATCAATGAATTCTTTCACAAATTGTACTATACCGTGTTCGAGATGTCTCTATGGTAAAACAACACATAGCCTATTATTGTCGAAAATTTTCTCTGTCTTTGTCCTGTGTTCGGTAATTTCTCCGCAAGTTATCAATATTTGATTTTTATATAGGTTTAGGGCTTTATTTGAGATGGGAATTTTGAGGATTGGATTTTCTAAGGCCGTGTGTACTGTCTCTAGATCTGTATTATCGCGTGGTGGTTCTACTTGTATGTCAGATAGAATTTTAATTTTTTGATCGTCTCCTAATATTTCTGAAATTTCTTGTTCTGAAAGACTTGGTAATTCGCGAGAAAGGTCAATGTCTCTTAAAATAATTTCGTTGATGTCATTTGTATAGTCTGTATTGTCGATGTTAACGTCTAAAGAGGATGTTTCTACTGCATTTAGGTCAGTATTTATTCGGGATAAACAGTCTGCTACCGTGTTATCTTTTCCTTTTCGATATTTGATTTTTGTATCCAACGGTTTTCTGAATTTTATTGGTATAATTACGTGATCGCTAATTAATCTTTTATTGGTGAGATCAATGTTTAGCCTCATTTTTATCAAATCTTCCAAGCCTATAATTCCTTCAAAGAACTCGTGAAAATCGTGCAGTATGAAATTCATATTGTAGTCGCAATGAAATTCCTGGAAAGCCGGTATCTCTGCTTGATACATGATACGCTTACTAACAAGAGATGTTTTGATGTCTGCAATTGCGTGATAAATACAATTTGGATAAAATTTTTCAGCAACTATGGGCCTAATTAAAGATTTTGTACTACATGTGTCAATCAACAGTTTTAATGGGGGTTGTTTTATCTCTATGTAAGGCAAGGGATATTTGATATATTTAATTCTATCCTATCGGGTTGTCTTCCGAGGCACCTATTGGAAAATTTACATTTTCGTTGTCGTGTTCTACAGGGTGAACGAAGTCCGAGGAATCGTTATTCGTGTCACGTGGTTGGTAATATTGATTGTCGTAATATTGGTTCTCGTCAAATTGATAGTATTGATTTTCATATTGATTATTTTCGTCGTTTTCGTAATTGTTGGAATGGAGTTCCTCGACTAAGATGTTTGGGTTTTGGCCAACATTTTGAAAATGATTGTGCCTCTGACTGTTGAAATTCGGTCTAGGATAGTTAAAGGTTCGTCTATTGTTGAAAGATGGATTTCGGGATGTCGTTGACATAGGTTATGGTTTGGGTAATTGATTCAGTGGAATCGGTTTCGGTTTCCATACATTTTGTGGTGGACCAAATACTTGAGAGTTTGTGGGTAATCTTCGAGGGGGTTGCTGTCGTGGTTGGATATTTATGGGTTGACTCTGGAATGGTGTTCTTTGACTGTTTTGAAATTGATTTTGTGTGTAACTAATTTCTTGGAATTGGTTCGGGTGTGGTGAGTTGAAGTTTGATTGATTAGAGATTGGCTGATAGTACTGATCGAATTTGGGTTGAAAGTTTGGTCTAGGAATGGTATTTTGTGGTAAAAATTGGTTGTTTTTCGGGAAAGGGTTTCGTTGTTCGTTAAAGTTGCCGTAAAGTCTTTCAAAATTGTCGAATTCGTCAACGTAAGCAATAGCATCTTCAAGAGACGCTGTTTTTTTTATGTGCATATTATTTCTCAAGGTGCCAGAACAGCCTGCAATGAAGGTGTTTAATGCAGTTTTGTCACAGTGATTGATTTGACATAATTTATCTTCTTTACTCGTTTCAGTAATATTACTTATTCTTTGAACAACTTGACTTCTTAATAATTGTAGTCGCGTACCGAAATCTATCATGTTTTCGTTTCTGAAAGGTTTTGTTCTAGTTAATTCCTGTAAAAGGCAATTTAAGTCTCGTCTGTCAGAAAAACATTGAATTAAAGCATTTTTAAAATCTTTCCAATTGGCCAATTCCATTTGATTACCTACCATGGCTTCCGCTTTTCCTATCAACTTTTCTTGCAAACATTCAAAAATATGTTTGTTCAAGTCTTTATCTCTATAAATTTCGTAGTCGTGTATGAAACTTTCACAACGAGAAATGAATTTATTAAGTGTGTTACTGTTACCATCATATGGTTTGATGTTATTTAATTTTAACTTGAATATATCCCAATTTAATTTACTGATATCTGGTAGTGACATTTTTGAATGTTCAATAGAATTTAGATTATCGTTTAAATTTGAATCTGACTGAATTTGACTTTCGTTTTCTAAACTTAACCTACTAAGTTCTCTTAATAATTCCTCTTCTAAATTGCTCATAAAATTACATTTCTTCGTATTTTCGTTTGTTCTTAACCTATCTCTCCTGAAACTCTGACAAGGAGCAGGAAAGGCAAAAGGAACTTGGCACTTACAGTTTTCGCCTGGAGTACCGGAGTTTCTTCCCTGACTTCCGTCTCGCCTCCGCTGGTCGTTCCCTGGATGCTCGCCTGTGGTGGTACCGCTGAAGGGGTTGTTCACCGTTGTGGTCCTCTGAAGGGGGTGGTTCGTTGGATCCGCACTTCAGTGTTGAAACACTTAGATCGCGAAAGATTGTTGCCCGGCACGATGCGAAAATACGGTTTTTCGCCAATCCGTACGAATCTTACTGACTGCGCCAATTATAACTTTGAGAATCCAGAAATCGTTTTTAAAAACTTTTATTACTCTAAGTATCTACAAAAGAACTAAAGAGGTTGAAAGCTAGACAAGAAGTGATCTGAAACTAGGAAAAACGTATATAAAACAAGTTGTTCTGCTGTCGCAGCGTCCATCGGATCTCTTGATGAGACACCAGTTCTCCTGTGAGTGTCCTCCATAACTTTCGTGACAATGAATCTCGATCGGTGTGTCATTATCGAAAGGAATTTTACGTACTCCGTCATTAGCAAAAGCAATTGACTCAGGGATACGGAAATTTCCAATTTTTATTTCGAGTAGTATTACATGTCTTTTTTCTATGTTTACAGGAATTGTGACTGAATTAGTGGGAGTTTGTGGGAAAGGTATAAAGTTTTTCTGATTCAATTCGATGAAAAACGGGATTTTAATATTATCTATTTCCAATATTTGACTTTTATAATTAATTTTTGCGCCTAGTTTTTGGAAATCGT
Source organism: Cryptocephalus moraei (assembly GCA_946251905.1). Taxonomy (NCBI): domain Eukaryota; kingdom Metazoa; phylum Arthropoda; class Insecta; order Coleoptera; family Chrysomelidae; genus Cryptocephalus; species Cryptocephalus moraei. The sequence goes on from OX276459.1 coordinate 18,233,271, forward strand.
GGCTACCAATTAGGGCGTCGAATCTCTCGTGCCAGTCTACTACGTGAAAGTTAAATGGATAATCGATGACAAATTCCTTTAAGATTGGATAGGATACATTTTCGTTATTACTGATGACGTGATGACTTGGTTCAAGGATTTTACAGAGAATTTCGACTTGAACATGAAATCTCGGAAATATTTGTGAGCAATTTTTGGATTAATTATGCAATTTGACGTTCCCGAATCAATAAGTATTTTTAAGTTGAAACTGGGAATGGTAATAAATGGTAATTTAGGTTTATTAGAGATGGAGTTTAAATCTACGTTGTACTGGGCGGAGGCCTCGTTTCCTGAAAATTTTGGGAGTATTCTGTTTTTCTTCTTCTTGGTATTCCTCGTAAAAATCATCGTAATGTGAGGTTTCTTGTGCGAGAGAATTTAAATATTCATCATTTGACAGTTGTTGCATATCGTCGTCAGGCTGAGTTTCTGTATTATATAATTCTTCGATACGTAAATTGGGGTGGTTACTGTTGTGGAAAGCAACCCGTTTTCTGGAGAACGTGGTTTACTGTCCGCGTTGTGAAATTAATGCACAACGTCAAGCACTGTTTGAGGGTTGACTTGTGGAGAGGAGTGTAATTCTAACCGTGATGTAACTTAATGTATACGACTTTATTAGTCACTTAACCGTTGGTAACAAAACAAATGCTTTGGTTACAAATTGAAATATCGACCGTTCTGTTTGGTGGTTCGTAACCGACTCTCTTTTACAATTTTAAAAACTAAACTTTCTCGAGCGTAAACACACTTCACCATCCCTCATAGCAGGCACCAAGGTCACTTTCTCGTCTTCAGAGGGTTGTCGAACTGACCGTGGGTGCCCATAAATCTTGTTGAAGTGTGTTTCGTTCGTTGACAATCATTTAACAGTTGGAACCAAAATCTAAAACAACTATAAAACAAATTTACTTCTCAACAGTTACCTTTATCAGCAAAATGATTGTAGGGTGTATGATGACTATGATGAGGTTGGGCACTATATCTGTAAGTTGTTGACATGGGTTCTGGCTTAGAGTTATTTTTAGGGGCGTTTCTTGGGACGTTCTTTGGTCTTCCAAACACTTGTAAATTTGTATGGAAGTTTCTTTGAACAAATCTGGGTTGGACGGGTATCGGTCCTGTAGGGAAGTTAGGCTTGTGATTTTGAAATTCTGGTTTGTAGGTCGGGAATCGAGCCGGTGGGTAGAATTGAGGCTTTGGTTGGAATGTATTATTCTTTATGTCGGATTGGTTTGTTCGATTATCGAAAGGGTTTTTTTGTTAGAGGTTTCGAACGGTTGCGCATGAAATTCATAAAACTTATTTGCGCCTTTTCATTGTCATACTTTCGACACTCAAATAGGGCTTGTTCTATAGTACTTATAGAAATCGTAAGTAAATGTAAACAATACGGTTCCATAATTCCTGCTTTGAAAGTTGTTAGGGCCTGCATTGTGTACGTATTTTCTTTACTGGTAAGAATGGCAGCGTTAGGTGTTCTAATGCTAATGTGTTCAATTAGTATTTGTAATTTGTTTTTGACAGTTTCGTAATATTGTTCGTAACTTTTATTTTGTCTTTGATAACATGTTGTTGAATCATATAGTAGTAGTTGTTCGGATCTGGGATCAGAGAAGCGTTGTAATCTTTTAATTCAGACCATTTGTCGCAATTACTTGTGATTAGTACGTCCCTAGCGTCTCCTATTAGCTTTGACTTTATTTGCTCAAATATTAATTTATTAAATAAACAACCTTCGTCGGGTTTCTTTACAAATTCAATGTAACGATCCACTTGTTTGATAAAATACGCAAGATTTTTCGATTCTCCTTGGTATTCAGGGAGCATGTCTTTAGCCATGTTTAGTTCTAATTATGAGATTGACATCGTGTTAATAGTTACGTTTGTCGTATGTAACGAAGCCTATTTTTCCGTGGCTAGAACCCTTGTCTCCCTCTGTTATCGTATGCGGAAATCCCGTAAATTCAAATAAATAACAATTGTCTCTCCGTCGTGACACCTGCAAATTTCGAGACCGAGTTTAAACGAAAGACCACCAGTTGTCTCTCTAATACGAGCTGCAAACTACCCATCCTTATTTATCTAAGAGCTCTAAGAAAGAGAAAAATATCGAAAATCATCAAAAGTCTACAGGCCGATCACCGAGACGCAGGTGTAAAGGACCATTCATATATACCGGCACGTAGCGTGTCCAGCAGGTAACGTCGCAGACACTGCACAGACATTAGTTTTCATACTACACCGACAACTCAGAGACGCCGACAGACAAACTGAAAGTACCTCGCAGTGAATCGATTGTGTAAGCAGTTATCTCTTTAACAATGTTTAAAAACTTTTCGATAGAAGAATTAGCTGTGGTAGCGATTCTACTGGAAGAAGAAGACCAACGAAAAAAATCAGATTGTGTGAAAATGGAGCAAACAAGAAAAAGACGATTTTCTGTCCATCCCATGAATTTAAAAAGAAAAAAAGAAGGAGAATTTTTCACGCTGTACAAAGAGCTCGTGGATGATGAAGAGAGATTTTTAAAATACTTTAGAATGACCCATTATGAGTTTCAAACTATTTTAAGTAAAATCTCACTTGTAATAAGTAAACAGAATTCCAAGTTTAAGGAGGCTATATCAGCTAAAGAAAAATTAGCCGTTTGTTTAAGGTAAGACTTTTATTTTGCTCATAATTTTTTACACTATATATATATATATATATATATATATATATATAAAACATAACTGAAAATTGTTCTTTTGTTTTTTATATTAAAACATTGGTTTATGTATAATTAGTTCTAGATAAGAAAAACAACATTATTTTTGAAGGTATGTGGTAAAGTATCAGAGTATCAGATATTGTAAGGTATTACATTTTGTAAAGTATTAGTTCTTGCAGTGTATAGTCAGGTGCACTGGTTTCAGTTTCCTGAATATTATTGTATTCGTGTGGCCTCGACATATTGTTCCCTTGCGTAAATTTAGATATTGACGTGGGTTGAGGAGGTATGGTATAAAATTCATTTGGAGATGATTGTGGTGTCGTTACACAGGATGCGGGTGACCTTGCATAATCAGTGTTGCTAGTGGAAGGTCTGTCATCTCTACCAAGAATTTCTAGCTCCATTTTAGATATCACTGCAAAAACTTTAGCTTTGGCTATGGCTCTATCTCGAAGAGGGAATGACTGCACTGTCGTAGCAATACTATCAAAAAATTGTTGTACATCATCACTCTTTGTTTTATTTTCTAAAATATATTTCATTAAGGAGGTTGAAGGCGTTTCAGAAGTATATTGCGGAGTCTTTTGCTGTCTAATCTTAGCTCGTTTGATTTGTGGCGTGTAGTTTTGAGACATTTCAGAAGTTGAACGTTTGTTTTTAGAAGTACCAGGTTGGGATACAGTTGCTTCACAAATATTTGTTTGCTCTGAAAGTGTCGTTGGTGCTGTGTTAGTATCAGAAGATGCCAAATTATCTTCATTATCATCATCAGAGTCATTTACTTCGGTATCACTCCTTTGGTCTTCACGATTAGTTGGAATACTGCAAAGAGTAGGCCGCTCTTTGAAATACGGAAAAAGAAAAGACATTTCATCCTGGTACTTCCATTTTCTTGTTGCGCCACCAGCTTGTCCACTTTTTGTTTCATTTTGCTTTTTAATGGCACGTCGGAAGGCATCACGTAATAAGGACCATGTTTTCTTGCAATCTTTTTCTGAAACAAAAAAAACTAATAAATATTTGAGAGCAAATAATCATAAAACATACAGCATGATATTGAATAGTTCAAAAGAAAAAACACGGCTCGATTTTTTCTAAATTTTTAAGTTTTTTTTTTGTATTTTTTATACCTTACTTTTGACGACACCAGATTAAGTTGGCCTTTTTCAGGTTGATTTTTTTTCGATATTATAATATGTTTTTTTAATGTCATAAATAAATAAAAATATTTGTTTCAGATTTCTTGCAACCGGAGATTCCTACTTAAGTATAGCGTACAGCTATCGTCTAGGCGTCAGCACTGTGCACAATATAGTTATAGATGTATGTACAGCTATCATACAGAAAATGACCGAGGAATACATGCCAACACCTACCAAAGAAAAATGGTTAATGATATCTGAGCAGTTCTGGAATGTATGGAACTTTCCCAACTGCATTGGAGCTATAGACGGCAAACACGTCGTTATTACAGCACCAGCTAACAGTGGCTCACTATATTTTAATTACAAAAAAACTTTTTCTGTGGTGCTTTTGGCAATAGTTGATGCCGAGTATAAGTTTATATGTGTCGATGTCGGATCTTTTGGGAAAAATAGTGATGGTGGAATATTCAGTAATTCAACAATTGGAAAGGCTCTAGCTGCAAATACCCTCAATGTTCCAGATGAAAAATGCTTGCCAGGCACTGAAACACTGTTGCCTCACGTTATCATAGGCGATGAAGCTTTCCCTCTAAAAACATATCTAATGCGACCATATCCTCAGCCGCAAATACATGTCCAACACAAAAGAGTATTTAATGATAGACTGTCACGTGCAAGAAAAGTAGTTGAGAATGCCTTTGGACAATTAGCTCAGAAATTTCGAATATACAACAGACGAATTCAACTTAAACCTGAAAATGTAGATAAAGTAATTTTGACTACATGTATTCTGCACAACTTCATAAAGAATAACCGTTTTTACGTAAGCGATTCAGATTCAAGTGATAAAACAGCCGTTACAAATTTGAGAAACATACCAAGACAAGGAGGAAACAGTCAGACTGCCGCCTTTGATGTTAGAGACAAACTAGCTTCGTTCTTAAATTCACTAGAAGGGACAATGTAAGATAAAAAGATATAAATATTTTGTTATAATAAAGTAGTCGATGTAAACGGAAAAAGATTTTTTTTAATGTTTTTTTTTAATTTGTTTTTTTAAACACTTAATAGAAAAAAAATTGACGAAAACATAGAAATTTTTGAAAAACTTTATAATACCTAAATAATATAAAGCTATTTAAATATAGATACATCCAGCTGACCCGGCAAACATCGTTCTGCGATATAAATGAAAAAAAAAATAAACATCCATGTTTTTAAAACGTCGATGTTATTTTGGAATGTTTTTTAAATATCGAGATGCTCAATAATTCGTCTCAATTTTGTCTGAATGGCGACCCTTTTTAAAGTGTTTGATGTTATTTGAAAAAAAAGTGTAGTTTATTTTTAACTTGTTTTTGAAAACGTTTTTTTTTAATTTGAAAAAAGTTCTCTTTCGACTCTCGTGCAGTAAAGTGCACTTTTTCGCACCCATTTGCGTGCGGAAAAGAACCACTTTCCGCACTTGTTAGGTAAATAACTAAATAACTGTTTTACATCACTATAATAAACACACTGTACTTACCAGGTACTTGTAGTTTTCTTGATATGTCCTTCCACGCATCATCTTTCCTATGGGTGTCACTGTATCGGCGATCACTCAAGTCATACAGGAAGGAATATCCCCTAACCAATTCAATTAATTTTTCGTGATCCATTTTCGAAAAGAATCTAAAAACTAACGCCACCGACACTCAACGGCGAAAGAGGATATTCATACTACCAGACAGACACGCACAGACACATGCCAGCACCGTTGCGATTTCTTCCCGACAATACCTGCCGTTGCTGGCGCGTGTCTGTACTGACACGTCCCGCTTAATGTCTGTAGATATAAATACACATATAATAATGCATGTAATAATTTTTTGTGTGTCTTTGCTGGTACATGCTGGACACGCTACGTGCCGGCATATATGAATGGGGCTTTAAGAGTGCAGGTGCTCCGACTCGACCCGACCCAGTGCAACGTTGCCGCTCCGGACCAGCCGACCCGGAGACCAGGGAAACCGACCGACCGAACGTATGAAATATACATTCGTTTGTTTTGTGTTTTATAGGTTTCCGCAAGATCCCAATAAGCGGTCTATTTGGATATCTCTGCTGGGATTTGAAGCAAATAATCAATTTCCTAAAATTATAGAGATATGTTCCAGGCATTTTCAAGCTAAGGATTGAGTAGTCACAGCTTGTGGGAGGACATATTTAGAACATGATGCAGTACCACTCCCTGTCCACTCAATATTTGAGCCATCGGAAAGTGTTACGAGGTAACTATTAAATTTATCCATAGTGTTATTAATACATAAGTATTCTTTGATATTGCAGAATCTTTATAGTTCACTAATAACGAATATAATTTTGCAAAATAAATTTTGATAAAGTACAATTTTAATGTAGAATGATTATATTTAGTAAAATGAATTTCATCCATTTCATTTACATTCAAATTTAAATATTTAATAACGTTATTATGCTTATTATAGTTCAGATGACAGAAGTCCTCAACAATGGCCTTCAACTTTTACCCCTGCGGTAACGTTCGAATCATAAAGTCCTGCGACGTCAAGTATTGCTGACACAAGTCCTGCTACGAAACGGTAAAATTAAAAAATATTTGACATATGCTAGATACTAAACATTTTTTTTATAGGATAGAAAATAACGATTTATTTGAGGATTATAATTATCACCTTCCTGGGCCATCTACCACAGTGTAAGTTGTTAAAATTTCTTTGAAAAATATTATTTGTGTCTTATATGAGCATTTATTGCATATATTTATAATTCATAAATATTATAACTATAATGTACCCATATTTTTTAATAGAATGCCACCAACTACTGGTTCCTTTGAAGAAAAAATGTGTAGTTCTGCACTTCCCCAAGAAGATTTAACCATATCTTCAACAGAAACCGCTTCAGAAGGAGATGAACTGGTGAAAGAAATGGATCAGGTTACTACAGTGAAATCTCCTCTTGTTAAGAAAAAACTGAAAAGGTTATTTAACTATAATTTACAATTTAATTCTAAATTACAATATATTTGCCAGTGCTAATTTTAAACCAAGTTTTTTGGTAGATTTATATCTAGCTTTGCACAACGTCGGACTTTGAGAAAATTTCAATACAATTTTACGTTTAGCTTGCCGTGGGGTTTTTGTAATGCACATATTTTATGCAAAACATTTTTATTATTTAATTTTCTTGTAGGAAACGACGTTATGTGGGCGACCTTAGTAGCGGAGATTTTTCATCCCCTAAAAGAGAAAAAAATAACTTCAGACTACTGGAAACAACTGTCGTGTCCCAAAGTAAAAAGATTCACAGCTTAAAAACGACTGTCCGTTCGTTAAAAAAGAGGGCGAAAACCTTGAACAGTTTACTTAAATTATTGAAGGATAAATCGTACATTACAGATTGTTGAGAAACGATTATAAGAGTAAGTTTTCCCTTCTTAACTCAGGTAAAATAATATATGAAATTTTAGGCTTCTCTTCCTGGATCGGCTTCAGAGTTATTTGAAAGAATGTTGCAGGGACCATCATCCCAGAAATATAGTCCGGTGCTGCGGTCATTCGCATTAACATTAGCTTTTTATTCACAAAGAGCCTATAATTTCGTACAAAATAGTTTCAACAACTCATTACCCCATTTAAGTACGATCACCAAGTGGTACCAACAAGTGGATGATTCCCCAGGGTTTACCCAGGAAGCTCTTTTCGCACTAACAATGAAACAGAAGGAAGCACTTTCTGATAATAAACTTGTATTATGTAATTTTGTTATGGATGAGATGAGTATTCGACAGCAAGTGGAGTGGACTGGGACAAAACTTTCAGGGTGTGTGGATATTGGTGACAAGATCCAATCAGATATTCTTTCAGATGCCAAAGAAGTATTAGTATTTATGCTTGTATGCATTAATGGCTCATGGAAAATCCCAGTTGATTATTTTTTCTTAGATGGATTAGCAAGTGTGGAAAAAGCTGAATTGGTGAAAAGGTGTCTCACTTTTGTCTACGAGTCTGGAATTATCGTTACTTCCATAACATTTGATGGTGCACCCGTGAATTTTTTGATGGTATCTTATTTAGGATTTCAGTGATCCATATAATTTAAAACTCATTTTAATCATCCTATTACTAATGATTCTGTTTTTGTTTTTTTGGATCCTAGCCATATGATCAAATTAATTAGAAATACATTGGGATCAGAAAAACTATTAACAGATAAAGATAAAAATTTAATAGATTGGAATTTGTTGGTAAAACTTGTTGATCAACAATATTTGGAAGGATTGCACGCTGCAACAAAACTTCGCTTAAGGCATATACAGTGGGGTCGTGAAAAAATGAATGTGAAAATAGCATCACAAACATTGAGCAAAAGTGTGGCAGATGCTTTATTATTCTTGGGTAAAGATTTAAAGTTACCTCAATTTTTTAATGTCGATGCAACGGACAATTTCATACAGAAATTCAATGATCTGTTTGACATATTAAATTCCCGAAATCGTTTTGCGAAATATGTATTTAAACGACCTTTGTCTCCAGCCACAATTTAATATTTTTTTTTATTTTTTAAATGAAATGTCTCACTACATTATTAACTTACATGTTGCCAATATTCCAATTATCAAAACTCAATGAAAAACGGGTTTCCTAGGTTTTTTAATATGCATCACTAGTTTAAGAAATTTTTATTCGACTTTCGTTATTGATAAAAAGTTGTTAAAATATGTTTTAACTATCAAATTTTCCCAAGAACATCTAAAACTGTTTTTTGGTTCTATACGAGCAAAGGGTGGTTTCAATAACGACCCCAATGCGAGACAATTCGAAGCAGCGTATAAATGTTTATTAACTCATAGTGAAATTACTGGCCCTAAAACAGGAAACATCGCGGAGCTTGATAAATTAACAATTTTGTCATGTGGCAGTGGACAACGTGTAACAGCTGATGATCATGGTAATGACTTGTTACAAAGCATACAAGTTTTAGAATTGTAACAAAATTTTAAAGATAATATTTTGAAATATAAGTGTCACTCAACACATAGTTGGGATTTAACAATTTATACCGAGGATATCGTGTCATATATTATCAGGGTTCGTAGTAAAAACTTTACAGAAGTGTGTGACATGCACAAAATGTCTAAGCCTTTTAATTGAAAATAAATCGTATTCATTCTTACTGGAAAGAAAAAGATATGGCAATTTGATAACTCCATCTATTGGAGTCATTACGGTTTGCAAAGGTGCTGAAAAGTACTTTAGATTTTTTCTCAAAACTAACACATTAGCAAATAAAAACATTAGAAATTTAATGAACCTTTTAATAAAATGTACTTTCGAAACGTCTTCTTCTGACATTTTAAATTACTTTGATCACTTCCTTGATGACGATCCCATTGAAGGTCATGTATTTTCTGTAATAAAACTTATTTTAAGCAAATATTTCAACCTAAGAATTCACCATGAGACTGCTAAAACGTTAGCTTTTTCTAAAAAGGATCGTATAAGAAGTGTTTGCACCACAACAATTTTATTTCAAAATCAATGAACATGTACACTGTAGCTTGTAATAAATATAATAAATTTTGTAATGAATAATAGTATGTTTTATATAATGTTCTTTCTCATTTCATATGTTAATACTGTCAAGAGATGATCAAACAGCCGGGCCCGTAAGAACGGAAAAGTGGAGACTCCGACGCCCAAGCCCGACGACCGCGTGACTCAACTTACGACCGCGAGCCAGACGACGCCACGCGCGTGTGTTTCAGTGAACGCGTTACGCTTTTGTTATCGCAGTGCGCGAGACATTAGACATTAAAGTCTAGAATTGTAAGGGAAAGGGGCTGTAGAACAAAACCCCGGAGGACCATCTCACTGAGCAACAGTCCATGGCCGAGCAACAGTCCATGGCCGAGCAACAATTCCTTGCAACATAGCAAATTTTGTCTGTCAAAGTTCAGGCGGCACAGGCTCCTCCTTCGGCGCAGCATCCGTCAACGTGAACCCCATCGCCAATTGTAAATAGCCTCAGTTCTGGCGCACGACTCCAGAATTACGGTTCTTGCGGATCGAATCACAATAATTTCAGATCCACCGAATATCCAGCGATTCTACGAAGTACCACATGGTGGTAGCAGCCCTCGGCAACGACTCCATAGCAGAAGTGTCTGACATTATCAGAGCCCCTCCGTCTCAAGATATGTATGCAGCCATGAAAACAGCTCTTCTACACCGCCTGACAGAATCTCAAGATGCTCAACTTCACAGACTTAACAGGACTCGAACTCGGAGATAGGAAACCGTCACAGCTTCTTCGTCACATGCGTTCGTTGGCGGGGCAGCGTGTAGACGACGCCGTTCTTCGCGTGAGATGGCTGGCACTTTTACCTTTACCAATTCAGCGTCTGCTCAAGCTACTGTTACGTCTCTTTTTACGCCGCCTAGTAACAAAATTGAGAGAACGCATTCGTACACCAGTACGTAGGTTGTAAGAGCATATTTATGCTAATGGCCTCGACAAACCGTCGCCAATCGGATATCTCATTAAGTACAAGAGCTAGATAGTTGTAACTTTGGAATTAGGTGTGAATGATAGTCATAATATAATAGGCTAATTTCGATGAAGATTCTCCCATCCGTTCTAGCGGAATTAATCGCGGGAATAATATTCCAACGAAGGTTCTTTTTTATTGCTTTCTTGTTTACTGTGAATTTCGTGGAATCAGTTTGGCCGTTGGAAATCGCGTTGTAACTATGTGAGTCAACCTTGACGGGAGAGAAAACGTAAACAGTTCCTAAAGTTCAGACCGTACACCGATTGGCGGTCGGGAACCGGATAATAAGGAATTTATATAGCTTGTTTAGTTGGGCTGACTATTTTCTTCTTTCTGTTGTATAAGCTGTAATCTATTATTGTATCAGTGTAACCACCCCTATTGTATAAAGTTTGGTAGAATCTGGTTACCGAGAATTTATGCCAAGAAGACAAATCTTTGACCAATTACCTTATTAAACGACTGGAACTTGACTTCTTTTTTGACTATCTTTCAACCACCCCTAATTCAGAATTAATTAAGGGAGCTAGCTGAGATCATCAAAGTAACAAATAAGTAAGTATAGAGAAAATAAAGCGTAACACTTGGCGCCCAAAACGTGAGGCCGATTCATGAAAGAAAGTCAAACCAGCTGTTTAATTTGGTACTGATAAGATTCCATTTGGATTTGTGTATTTGTAGATTTGTTGATGTTTTTTGAATTATAGAAATTAGCTCGACTGTTCGAGTCTGAATTTGTAAGGTATACAGTTTGTCAAAATGAATTCGCATAATATTTAGAAAAATTCAGTAAACGGGTTTGTGAAATAAGAGTGAATATTGATTAGGTTATGTTAGTGGTCTGTGTTATTAGCTGTTAGTTAGTTTGCGGGAATTATTTAAAGTATGATTGGTTAATGTTTGGTCGAGTGAATTTATTTACGCTGGATTTCTCAGTTGGTGGTTTGGCTTTGTTGTTTACTTAACGTCGGCACCATTACGTCGGTAAGGAGTAATTACTCTCGCATATATTTGGTGAATCATCGGTGCTATCGTGTTTCGGCGTTCAAAACTAATGTTTTTATTAGTTTATTTATGTCAATTTGGATACCTACTGTTTAGATTTCTTCCTCGTTAAAGTATTGTCGATTTAGAATCAGTTAATGTTTTTATTAGTTTATTTGCTTTGGCTTTTGGGTTTTTTTCTAGTTCTTCCCATTTAAAAAAGAATTCAGGTGGCGCCTAACCATTAGTTTGTTTGTTCATTAGTTTCATGAATTAGTTATTTAGATTAGATCTTGGGATTAGTTCTTTGGATTTTTGCGAGTTTTGGTAATGTTTAAGGCTCTGCAGTATGGGGGCCACCTTCGGGTTTAAGAAAGAATACCTCTGCACCGTGTTCTAGGTTGAGGTGAGAGTCCTCTAAGTGCAGGGGCGATGACTGCCTTAAGCCTCCTCGTCTTGTTAATTTTTTTTAAAAAAAAAAGTTTTTTTGAGCTTACAGTCGTTTGATAGGTAAATAATAGTGTTTTGGATTGGTAATTTTGTTAATTTAGGTGTTAGTATCTTGTGTCGTTGGTTCTATTCTGTATGTTTGTTGTGAGTTGAATGTTGGGTTGGTTTAGTATTTGTTGGAGACGAAAGTAGCCCTCAGTATTTCCGTTTCTTTTAGTCTTTTTTAAAGATATTGGTTTGTTTTAGTAGGCTTCTGTGGACGTTACTTTGGTTTCTAGGTTTCGTTAGTGTTTTTGGCCAAAGGGTTTAATCTGACTTTCCTTTAGGAATTCTCCTTTTGGTTTTTTTGTTTTCTAGTTGGATCAGTCGATTGGTATTGGACTATTGTTGGTATTAGTTTCGGTGAGGCAGTGGGGCGCCGAGTTTTCGTCTCCGCCTTAGCCTGGTGGCCCGTTCCTCACCGGAAGTCGTTGGTTAGTTTCGGTGGAGACCGTAGGAAGTCGATGTATCGATTTGCCTTTAGCCTGGTGGCCAGTTCTCCCTCGAGTTTTATGTCCGTTGGTTAGTTAGTTTCGGCGAGGCAGTGGGGAGCTGTATTATTTTAGTTGTGCGTTGGAGCAGCTCCGCCTTAGCCTGGTGGCCCGTCCCTCGTCGGGAATATTAGTATTTCGTGTTTCGGGTTGGTTTGTCGGTTGGTTTGTTGATTAACCTAGAGATTCTAGTTCGTCCACTGTAACTTGGTTGGTTAAATTTGGTCAGTTTTTTTTGGTCTATTCATGTTGATTGGCTCTGTCATTAGGTTCTTTTGGTTTTTGTTTTTGTTTCTGGTATTCTAGTTCGAGTCTGGTAGTTTTTGATAGTTCTTGTTCAGATAAGTTTGGTTTTTGATTTTTCATGAATTAGTTTTCGCTTTAGACAAATGAGCGATTGGAAAATCATTTGCGTTTCGGGTTAGTTATCTGAATTTTTTAAGATTCTTTGGTTTGACTGATTGACGGTTGGAAAAGATTAGGTCGAGTCCATTCACCTTAGGTCATTTTGAGCGCGTAAGGCCAAAAGAGTTGCCGGTGACCCGGTCCCTTCAGGGCCACCCTTAATGTACGTGGACCATGCGGTCCACATGTTAACCAAAAGCGTTTCAATTATAAGTCTGCTGATAGGGGCAGCTCAGATAGAGCATTAAGGAGCGTTTAGGCACCTATCAGCAGCCGGCTGGAGCTGGGCACTGGACCTGGTTCGCCGAGTATGAATGCTAGGGAATTCTTGGTGCGCTCTTGGACTAATATTTTAAATTCTTCACCCCTTTTCGGCCTGTTATTTCAAAATTTTTATCGCTGCGGCGGGTCTTTGAGCGTACGCGGCTTCGGCTATAAATAAGTTGTCGGTGAGCAAGGTTAAGTCTGTTTGTTTGAGTGTGATTGACCCATAGGTGGGTACTAGCATTGGGCGTTTGGCTTGCCCGTTCTGCATTTGGTGGATTAGGGTTGGTTGGTTGTGGGTTCGATGTCTGATTGGACGAGGACGTCCTGTTAAGAGGGGAAGGGGGGAGTGTTACGTCTCTTTTTACGCCGCCTAGTAACAAAATTGAGAGAACGCATTCGTACACCAGTACGTAGGTTGTAAGAGCATAATTATGCTAATGGCCTCGACAAACCGTCGCCAATCGGATATCTCATTAAGTACAAGAGCTAGATAGTTGTAACTTTGGAATTAGGTGTGAATGATAGTCATAATATAATAGGCTAATTTCGATGAAGATTCTCCCATCCGTTCTAGCGGAATAAATCGCGGGAATAATATTCCAACGAAGGTTCTTTTTTATTGCTTTCTTGTTTACTGTGAATTTCGTGGAATCAGTTTGGCCGTTGGAAATCGCGTTGTAACTATGTGAGTCAACCTTGACGGGAGAGAAAACGTAAACAGTTCCTAAAGTTCAGACCGTACACCGATTGGCGGTCGGGAACCGGATAATAACGAATTTATATAGCTTGTTTAGTTGGACTGACTATTTTCTTCTTTCTGTTGTATAAGCTGTAATCTATTATTGTATCAGTGTAACCACCCCTATTGTATAAAGTTTGGTAGAATCTGGTTACCGAGAATTTATGTCAAGAAGACAAATCTTTGACCAATTACCTTATTAAACGACTGGAACTTGACTTCTTTTTTGACTATCTTTCAACCACCCCTAATTCAGAATTAATTAAGGGAGCTAGCTGAGATCATCAAAGTAACAAATAAGTAAGTATAAAGAAAATAAAGCGTAACACTACTTGAGGCTCAACCTTTTGACGAGCTCGTCGCCGCAGCTGACGAAGTCAACGACATGGGTCCCCGGTGATGTCCACTTCGTACTCAAGATCGCCGTCTGCGGCTCTCTCGTCAGGCTATGCAACGCCACAGAAGTCATCCGTTTTGATGACTTTAGAACTTGCAGCTCTACGTACTGCCGTTGCTGAGTTGACAGCTCTCACACGAGAGATTCTTCAGATGCGCATAGCTGAACCCTCCCACAGCCGTCCCACACCTCGAGGACCAAAGCAACCATCTCGAGACCGCTCAACCACACCAGGTCCTGACTCTCATACAGGGTTTTGCTGGTATCATGCCAAATTTGGTATTCGAGCCTCTCGCTGCAGACAGCCTTGTATCTTCGCAGGGCAAAGTGGCACCTCTCCTGCGGGAAACTTGTAAGACCGGCCTCTATCTCAGCGGTTGTCGCCGGTCCGTTACTAGAGAAAGACCAAAGACCGCCTATATATCACAGACAGGAAAACTTGAAGCAACTTTCTCATCGACACCGACTCCGTACTGTCCATCCTACCCAAGAGAGCGGTCTGTAGGCCGCTATATAAGCAGAACTTGGTTCTGCAAGCAGCCAATGGAACGCCCATATCTACCTATGGGATACAGCACCTCGATTTAAACCTCGGACTTTGTCGCAGTTTTCAATGGCCATTCGTAATCGCTGACGTTCCAACAGCCATCATAGGAGCCGATGCACTACGCCATCATGACTTACTCGTTGACCTAATCACGTTAGGACCTCCCGTTTTCGTACGCTCTCAACGGCTCGCCAGAGAACGCCTCGCAGCCGCTAAGCGGGAGTTTGTTACCTTGCCTGAGAGAGGTATTATCCGACTTTTTTCCAGCCAGTGGGGGAGCTTCTTGCACTTGGTGCCTAAACCGAATGGCGGTTGCGCGCGACAGGGGGGTGCGAGCGCCACCCATTACCAGTTACCGAGGACCTCCTGCAAGAAAGCCCCGGTAAAGTTTTCTCTGTCATTGACCTCCAGCGAGCCTTTTATCAAATTCCCGCCGCTCCCGAGGATATTTAAAAGACAGCCGTTGCAACACCGTTTGGCTTGTTCGAGTTCATGGGTATGCCTTTAGGATTGCTTAACGCAGCGCAAACCCTACAGCGTACCATGAACCACCTGTTTAATAAGATCCCTCTTGTGAAGTGTTATATTGACGACATCAATGTCTCATCAGCCAATCACGACGAACACCTACAACATCTTCGTAGCCTATTGTCAACTCTCCGATACGCTAAGCTACGGATCAACTGGTACAAGTGTCACGTTGGGCAGGACGAAGATACATTTGCAGGATACCGCGTGAGTAGATATTCTGGGCCGGTTCCACGATAAAATTCCGTACATAACCTCACTTTCGCAAAGCCGGTCATTCAAAATTCACGCGCGCGGGCAATTTGACAGATGGCATGGAACACAAATTTGACAGACGTCGAAGGCATTCCCCTACTCGCTCGCCCCCGGATCCCCGCCTCCGCCCCCGGATCCCCGCCCCCCGCTCGCTGCCCCCGCGCCTCGGGGGCCTCCGTGATAGATGAAATGGAACCCGAGATCCGTGGTAGATTCGCTAAATATTATTTCAGTTTCGTAGATTTAGGTGTATTCGCCAAATTCTCCACGCCCACCATTTCTTGAAACTTAGTCAACCAAACATACTAATAACAAAGCAAATAGGTTTTTCAAACCTTTGTAATTTTAAATCAGACCATGTACATAAACTTTTGCCTCAGTATGCAACGAGCCTTTGTACAATCTACCCACAAGTTACGAAAAAATGTACAATCGTTTTAAAAATGTTTTCAGCGATGAACATCGGTTTAAGAAAATTCCAAATAGTTTCAATAAAAGGAGGAGAATAACTCCATATTACGACCTCGTAATACATTTCGATCGCAATGCAGTTGTGGTAATTAGTGGAGGGGTCGAAATAGAGATATCAGAAAAAGGTTTTTTGGAATTTTTGAAAGTGCTGCGCGAACGGCCCGAGGATGAGCAGGAAGAAGGAGACGTCATCGTTGACACCTTAGATGAAAACACCACGCTGGAGTATGAAAAACTCAAAAACAGATCTCTGATATTTTTAAATAGTGGTAAAAAGAAAATATTTTTGAATTCTATTCAGATTAATGAAATTTTAAATGATTGTGTTAAAATGATCGACTGATACGTGTGTGGAGGTGTAAAAATACAACAAAATTAAATAAAAGTTTTTTATTAACATCAACAACCTACAACATCATAACCCACAAATTTGTGTCCATCACAAGTTGGGAGAGGTTTATATGTCCATTCTTTTGGTATTCCCAACATAATAAGTATTTGAAAATAACATTTTTCACAGTTTAACCTACGGTTGAGTTCATTCATTAAATCAGGAAATTTTATTGTGCCATGTCGCCTTTTGCGACCAACGTTGCAGGATCGAAGGATTCTCCAACTTTTCGGTATGTCGAGATTGTGAAGCAACTGAATAGGTACTTCGAGATCGTGAAGCATTTGAAAAAAACATTTGATGCATCTTGCTTGTTCACTAATAATTTCCACTTCCTCACGTAATTTTTCCAATGTTTCAACAAAGAAGGGCGTTTCAGCATCGTTATCAGCTAAACAACCTGAAAATTTATGAAGCGCCATTTCTTATGTGTTGTAATACGTTTATGATGAAAAGTACTGACAGCACGACGGTAATATACCAGACTAACCCGCCTACAAATGAACAGTTGTAGATATTGGTAATGATGGTGGGGCGGGTGGTGGGATTTGTAATATTTTTCCACTCGCTGTCACCATGCGTACGATTCTCATAAATGATTCTTAACTTGTATTGTGTAGCGTTTTCGGGTACATCTATTTTGAGAGCAGGTAAATAAGAAATTACGCATACTTCCATCTTCTTCCAAGTGTTAGGCCAACTCTCATTATTTCGATCAAAACAAATGAACACATCACTAGCATTCGAAGGGTGGTTAATATAAAAAACACCGTTAACGAAAGCGCTTAATAAAATATAAGTCGATGCTAACGATCCCATGGTTGAAGTGATACTAAATTCTAAGGAATATAATGGTACCTATTGACACCTGAAATGTAAGGGAAAAATCATTTATTGTTATTGTTTTTATTGAATTACACAATTTCTTAAACTACAATAACAAATGTTTCATGCATTTCGGCCAACAATCACACTGAATAAACATTTTTTTTTTTTAGACACAATATTTACACCAATTTTTTATGAAACATGCATTTTCTAGGCTACAATGTAAATTATTTTTTTCGTGTAACTTACAATGATAAGATTTGAAAATTTTTTTCATTTCATCAAAATTAAGATAGTCCTCTTCGACAGAGAGGTCGATAATTTCGTTATCAATTAACTTCTCAAGCCATTCTTTCTTCTGTGATCCTCTGACGTATACAGTAGCATTCAAGGGTACCCATACTCCGATAAACGATGAGATTTCCTCGTATTCCAACACGTCCTGCTCTCCTATCCAACTGTTTACGTTCCAATCGAGTCCATGTATATTTTTCTTTAACCATTCCACCTGTCTACGAAAACGGCAGTTGTGTACCTCCAATGGCGATGGCATTTTAACAAATTTATGAATCCATCCGTCTTCATCGATGCTTACTATGGCGATTTCCTTGCACCAGAAATTACTCGGTCCATACTGAAAACCTTGAATATCGATGGCGACGGCAGTGGGGGACCATTTTTGAGAGTTTGTGTATGAAACGAAGCGAGACGTGAAACTGAAACAGGACTAATAAACAATATCCTTTTATACGTTTTTAGTTATGGGACACTGCAGCACTATTTGGTAGTATAATGGGATGGTAGTAGCTTTCAGTGTCCAAAAAGCAATCCTATCTCCCTTACTTATTTTCTCACCGAAATTTTCGAACGCTGTTAGCGAATTAATCGATAAAATTAAATTTACCCGTCATTCACTTACAATTTAAACAATCAAAATAAGTTACAAAAGAGAAATAATCGTTTTAACAAGAGAAAAAGTTTAAAAAATTGCAAATTGCCGTGACCAGGATTCGAACCTGGGTTACTATTGCGACTTTTGCGTAGTGTCCTAACCACTAGACGACCACGGCTATCAAAGGCTTAGCGTCAGACTTCCTAACGATGTATATAAATCTATTAAGATTCGTTATCTGAATGAGGGGAAGCGAGATCCAAGTATGTACGCGCTTGTCGATTACACTCGAAGAAGAAAAATAACTTAAACATTTTCATATATTTTTATTTAAGCAATAACACATTTTTCGTTTAATGCATTGAAAAGAGCTGAAAGTAGGTACGCTAAGGCTGTGTTAGGTTAGGTTCACGCAACAAATTTATGAATCCATTCGTCTTCATCGATGCTTACTATGGCGATTTCCTTTCACCAGAAATTACTCGGTCCATACTGAAAACCTTGAATATTGATGGTGACGGCAGTAGGGATCATTTTTGAAACAGGACTAATAAACAATATCCTTTCATTCGTTTTTAGTTATGGGACACTGCAGCACTATTTGGTAGTATAATGGGATGGTAGTAGCTTTCAGTGTCCAAAAAGCAATCCTATCTCCTTTACTTATATTCTCACCGACGATTTTTTCTACGTCGAGACTCATTTTTTCATCATTAATGTCAACATGCACCCCTTTGGGGTAAACTTCTACAGCTTCCACTTTTCCATCGACAGGAGCGTTGTAAACTGTTTTTTCATTGCCTAATACGTTAAAGTAAAGGTTGTTGAGAGGAACTTGATCACCTTTTCCTTGAATAGTAATTAAAAGTTTACTATGATGTCCGGATGGTGCACAGATGTAAAAAGGGGAGGGAAGTTGTGATGGTGCAGCAGCTACTATGTCGTCAGCATTTGAGCGCTGATCTGCTGGGCGTTGATCTGCTGGGGGATGAGGAGTCAACATGTGTCTTCCAAATTTATCAAGAGTCATCGTTACGAATGTTTACGTGAGAATAAAACACACAACCGTCGAGTTTAGCTGTTTTATACCAATCTATGAGATTTTTCTGACAATTTCACTAAGCGGCAGGTGTTCTATGATGCAATCGTGAATTAGGACGCAGTATGCTCTGGTGTTTGCGGGAAAACCCGATCTAGCTTCGATCTCCAGTTTCACATCGACCGTTGATGATTTAATGCTCTCGTCACGATTTGCGCAATCCACTACGAATATAGTATATGTTTTAAATTCAGTAAATGTTAATAAAGGTTGTCTTTGGTAGGTAAAACCATTGGTAAATTTTGGATAAAATTCGGTGTAGTTGTTATATGCTTCCGAATAATCATTTTTGGGGAAATCGAGATTAGGACGCTCGTATGGGTAATATTGCCCGTTCAAAAATACTATGATGTTTGATATGTCACAATTATCCAAGCGGGTTACGTCTGCAGACTCCTTATCTTTTCTATTAGTCTGGAAGGCTACAAGCACATAACGAGGACATTCCATCATAGTACTCGTTTTTACGCTCCAAATTTCTTTGGTCGATCCTGCATTAAGGGTCGGAAGCTCATGTAATTCCCATTTTCTGAATGGGATAAGTATAGGTTCATCGTTACGAATAGATTGTGTAAGTTGGAGTTTTAATTGATCGTTGGGTGTGATATGCGGTACTTTTAATTCGATGCTATCGATCTTAACAGTGACTTTGGTAGTCGCATCTCCACCGGTAACAATCACACAATTGTTATCGTTACGTGCTCTTGTTAGGCGAATCGTCTGTCTTCCGCATGTGGCCATGTGGTAATCATTAAAAATACCAAACATATGCCATAGGGGAATTCTCAGATAAAACAATCCATCGTGTTGTATAGGTGTTTCTCGTAAAGACCATCCTCCCATAATTAGATGTTTGACGTCATCATCGTTGTAACACAAATAACCTCGTAGTAGACTCACAATTCCAGGGTCCTTTACATGCTCCATCTCGATTCCATTCAATTCGTACGTAACCGAATCGAATAAGAACGTTCCGGCGTTATGTACTAACTTAACGTTTCCGGCTCCGGTGCTCGTTAATTTTCCTTTAATGACTAATGCCGCTTCGTCCATAAGTAGCCAAACATCGTTTCGATTTATGGTGATTTCCACGATGTCATTGTTTTCAAACGATTTAACGAAGGGTAAATATGTTCGAACGCCTTTGTCGGTGATGGAATTGTCGTGTATGGGTTTTTTGTATAGGTCGAAAACTCGGCTGGACAACATATCCGATAGATTGAAGAAATCTTCTGTTTTGAGACGTCAATCTTCCACGTAACTCTCTCTTAGAGACTGGAGCATTCGCAAGATGATTGTCGCTTTTATAGTCGTGATGTTTAGTGATCACTAAGACCATTTCTTAAGCTCTAATCGAATAAGGATTTGCTCGTCTCGAAAATTAACCAAATTAAAATTTTGATCTAAAACTTGAAGAGTGATATGGGTTATTGCTTCTTTTCGAATTACCGGCAGATATATCAAGTTCTTTGGTGTTTCGTCGATAGCAAAACCGGGGTTAACGTTGATGGGGAATTCGTAAATGGTGTGGGAGGGTCGATCGTTGTAGTAAGCTCCCCCTGTAATATTACAGTCTACGTGAACAGTTCGCACTTTTACGATGTTTACAGGTAGATTTGATTTGTGCACCTTACCAGCAATCAAAAGTTTCGGAGAGAATCCCAAGAGTTCGGCTAGGGAGTCTTTCTGCGTAAATGCAATGTCGTAATCACGATGGTAAATCTCACACTTTAATGTGTTATTATTGGGTCGCAGGAAAAATACACTACTTCCTTCTTGTTCCGAATCTAGAAACTCTTTGAGATACTTGTAGATATCGGTTATTTCATAAGCTCCCGAAGGTATCGATATGGAATGCGTTTGACCCTTATCCAAATAATAGAAATTTGTGTTTTCTTCCACGTTCGGAATACTGTTGTAAGAATAAAATCCGATGAGCGCAAGTCCGTATTCTGAATTCGGATCCAACCGGATAGGAGTCGCAAAGTCTATAGATAGCGTTGAAGATCGACCCTTTAACGTGAAAATTTCACTCATGACTAACACTTCACACGAACAAATCACTCATTTTTATATAAAAATTCAATGCAGAGATGCCCACAGTTATTCGAATTAAAGTTTTGGTGGCGTGTTTTATTGTAAACGGTTCGCACGTTTCTTCCAAAATAATCCTCTGCCAATTCACGTGGCGGTTTCAGATCACCGAAACTATCGAAATACTCTACTAGTTGCCCACGCTTCTTGTATGCAACCCAATGTGTTCCATTATTGGCGTTCGAATCTAAATTAACTATAGCACTCTCGTTGAGCTTAGGTCTTTTAGGCAGAGTGTCTCGCATAAAAACACCTCGAAAATAAGGTATATGTAATTTTTTCACGTATTTAATGATTTCGTTATCATATAGAGCTCGTTGGGGTAACTTCAAAGGAAGTTTTTTTTTAAGATACAGTCCAAATCCTTCTTTAGTATTCTTCTTGAGATAAAGTCCAGATCCCTTTTTACCAATTTCCTCCATGACCTTATTATGTCGTTGCTGTTCTTCCAGCTTTTTCTTAGCGTTTTTGGCATCGATTATGGTCTTAGCTATGGCAGATGCTCCTCCGGCGACCGTACCGACTGATCCTAGTGCCGCTAGAATCGGAAGTAGTAGGGGTAAAAATCCTCCCGATTTGGGAATGGGGATGATTCGTGGAACTCTAATGTTTTTGCGACCACCCGCTTTTCTAAGGGCAGCACGAGCAGCTCATAAAGCAAAGAGAGAATGTTTTCTCACATTTCCCTCTAACGGAAAAGTTTTTAAGGATTTTTTCAGGGCTTGCGAGGTAGGTTTTACAACGGCTCTCTTGAAGGAATGGCCCATCCCGAGTCTTCTTTTCGTTTTCATCCCAGACGTTATAAACCAAGCGGCTACTTTTTCACCAACTTTCGCGTCTTTCGCCTTCACTCTTTCCCAAGCGCGATTCTCTAACTCGTAGTCTGCTTTGTGTCTATCCTCCAACGAAGAATTCTTAGAGTAAGCAATATCGTGCTGTTTACAGGCCTCGTCTAAAGGGTTTATACCTTTGTCACCCCTAGCCAAACGTTTTTCTAGCTTGGTTCCCGGTCCACAATAAGAATAACCTGGGATATGAAGCTCGAAAGGTAATTTATTAATGAGAGTATTAACGATTCCTCTACCACTATGTTGTTCGAAAGTTAACATCACACTAATCAAATAGGGACGTTTGCACTATATATATATATATATATACGGCATATCTTTATTTAAGAATCAAAATGAGAGTTGTAGCACAAGATGTCACACTGCCAATAGAAAGTTTAGATTTCATCGATGAAGAAAAATCAAAACACGGAAAATTGTTACCGGCATATTTTCGCGCAATCTTTTGCGGTCCCTCTGGATGTGGCAAGACCAATGCAGTCCTCGCTTTACTCTTTAACCCGAATGGTTTACGTTTCGAAAACGTATACGTCTACTCCAAGTCGCTCTATCAACCAAAATATCAATTATTGGAGAAAGTGTTGAGAAACGTGCGAGAAATCGGTTATTTTCCATTTAAGGAGAGTGAGGAGATGGAAGACCCTAAAGATGCCCGAGAAAATTCTATATTCATCTTTGATGATATAGCGTGTGATAAACAGGATATGGTCAGAGCGTATTTCTCGATGGGGCGACATAAGGGAATAGAAGTCGCATACTTGTGTCAGACTTACTCTAAAATCCCGAAACAACTTATTCGGGATAACTGTAACGTAATTGTGTTGTTTAAACAGGATGATATGAATTTAAAGCATGTTTATGACGAGCACGTAAGTCCAGACATGAGATATGAGACGTTTAAGCGTTTGTGTGCAGAGTGTTGGAGGGAAAAATTCGGTATGTTGGTAATAGTCAAGGATTTTGATATAAATAAGGGACGCTACCGCAAGGGATTCGATAAGTACATAACGCATCATGAAGCCACCATTAAGTAGATCCGAGGCGAAACTTAAAAGGAAAATTCAAAAATTAAGTAAGGATGTGCGAAAAAAATATCTCTCTTTAAAGTTGGGACGATTCGAAGAGGACGAAACTTTAAATAGGATTTTTACTCCAGTCGTCAAACCACTCACACAATTAGTTGAACAACAAGGACAAAAACAACAACTAAAACAAGTCAAGAAAGAACTACTAAAAATAAAGAGAGAAGAAGAATCAACACCTACTCCGAAATTGGATGAAACACAATTTTTGCCACTTCATCAAATCAAACAAACCTATAATGAAGAAGATTATGATGATGATGATATTTCCAAAGATTATAATGAGATGTCCATCGAAGATATTCAACGTGAAATTAATGAAACTGGTGGTAAAACTGTGGTAAATGATTATATATCTCAGTATCCGGAGATCAGTCAACGATACATTTTAAGTTATTTTAATAATTCCCCACATGTAGACGATACCAGAGGTCCAAAGTATGAGCCTGCTTCATCGAAGTGGTATCTTGGAAAGACTATCATAGATTTTGATAAGATTAGTGGGGATATTATAGTGGATGGTCAGCATTTCCACGGTTCTGATGGCCTCTACAGGTTGATTTTTAACAAAGATCCAGACAACTATTCACCCAACGACCTTGAAAATTATAAACGAATTTTGATCGCATCAAATGTATTCAGGAAAGGTTACAGCGACATTGGTCGAGTAGCAGCCAGTAGGAGTTTTAAATATACACATATCGTCAGACCTCTACTAAATGCAAGTGCAAGAAAGGTTCTCGATTTCTCCGATTCAAGCCCTAGACATAGTGGCGGCAAAATATACAATACTAACCCCATCGAATATGTATATTGGGATAACGTTAATGAATTGGTTGATCGATTGAAATTATTGTTAGCCTCGAAACAAGTTGGGAATACATCATTAGAAAACGAAATATCTTCAATCATAGAGGAACTTCGTGAGGCGCGAGTTATATATTAGCGGTTCGACAAATCTCAAACAACATGTCGGCGAAACACACTAAGGAAAAAATTGAACTCGAGGACGAGTTACATAGACCCATAAGAAAAAAATTCCCCAGGCGAAAAACTGTGATCAAAGGATTGGATGACTTATGGCAAGCTGATTTAGGACAAATGGATCTGTACGCAAACCGCAATAAAAAACACAAATATTTTCTTCTCGCCGTCGACTGCTTTTCGAAATTTATGTGGGTTAAACCGTTGAAGTCGAAATCGGGCGATGTTGTAGCGCACGCCTTTGCGGAAATTCTTAAAGATGGCGGTAGATGTCCGAAAAACTTGCAAACAGATCAAGGAAAAGAATTTTACAATTCGCATTTTCAACGCCTTATGAAGAAATATGGAATTAACCACTATAGCACATTTAGTCAAACTAAGGCAGCGATCGCAGAACGTTCCATTCGAACTATAAAGGAAAAGCTCTTTAAATGGTTTTCTTTGAACGGTAGCTCTAAATGGTTGGACATTTTACCTACTCTTGTAAAAAACTACAATGAACAAAAGCATAGTGTCACTAAGGTTAAACCTTGTGACGTTACGAAAGACAATGAGAAGAAGTTGTTAAATACGGTGTATAATCGTGTTAAAATGGCGACGGGTCGACAGAAATATAATGTCGGTGACGTAGTTCGAATTAGCAAGTCTAAACATGTATTTGAGAAAGGTTATACTCCAAATTGGACAACGGAATTATTTAAAATTGTTCGAGTAAAAATCACCGACCCCAAAACCTATCTATTGGAAGATATGAATGGTAGACCTATAGAGGGCGGATTTTACGAGCAGGAACTTCAGAAAACCAAGAATCCTGACGTTTATCTTGTCGAAAAAGTCTTACGAAAAAAGGGAAATAAAGTTTATGTGAAATGGTTGGGAATGGATAAATCTTATAATAGTTGGATAGATGCCTCAAATCGACTATAATAACATTGTTTCTTATGAGAAACACGCACAAATTTAATGACTCAGGAGGCCTTTCCCATTATGAAATCAAAAAAGATACCTCAAATCGGCTAAAATAACATGGTTTCTTATGGAAAACGCGCACAAATTTGATGACTCAGGGGGGCCTTTTCATCAGGTAACTATGAGCAATATATAAAGGAACAAAACTGCTTCAATATTTTAGTTCTAAGTTGAAGATGAAGCGTCGCGCCACAAATACTGCTATTGATCAGTGTGTATTAGATGTGTTAAAAATGTATCGTGAAAGTGTGTCGTCAACTACTTCAGCACCATCAAAGAAAATGAAGGTCGAGCCCCCGTTACCAGACTCACCATTATCACCACCACCAATCCAAGAGACAGAAGTGGATGCATGGGATGAATCTCTTCTATGGTACGACAATGAAGCTGTCCAATCAGAAGACAACTCAACTCTTCTGCTTCTTAATACGACTTTTCCCTGCCCTAAAAGTGGTTTTAGTTTAAATGTAGGTCTTCGTACATATGAAAATTTTGAACCTATCATTAGAATTTTCATCAACCAAGTGACTCATGTCGTTCGGAGTTCTCGAGTGGAAGGAACTTGTTAATAAGTTTACCTGGATCTTAGATGGATACTTTAGAAGTCCAGAGAGTTCACATCTTCGTTTAATCAGTTGCGGAAACATTGTTATCATGGATACAACCACTGAGGGGGCTAGTAGTTGCAACCCTCCACCCAAGATGATTACATTAACTAGAGGATTAACTACTATATATTTAACTGAAAATAATGTACGTGAATTGTGCAATATAACCAGTGAGTGTGTCGCTAAAAAAATTGAAGATTTAAAGAAAATAGATTTTTTAAAATATTACAAGAACTTTTTAAGTATAATGAAAGAGCTAATGGATAGTAACAAGTGTTTGTTGAATGTTAAAGATATTGTAAACGCATTTTGTGACATCACTTCTTCCATTGAAAGTTTTTGTTTAAGAGAACTTATGTGGTATAATGTTAAAAAAATGATTTTGGATTTTGAATACGCAAATAAAGCAAATTTTATTTGAACATGATTTTTATTAAGTATTTTTATAACTGTGGATATTTATATTAAATCTTATCTCTATTCGCACCTAAAATTTTTACACTTGCTAAATATTTTAAAGAATACGGACTCGTATCATACTTAGAACGTTGTCGAGATTTATATTTTAACTCGCGAATTTGATTAGAGAATGATAATTTACCTTCATTAATATCTACTACAAGAGATGAGTGTGGGAACAAAATTTTTTTACATATACAACTGTCAAAATCGATGTCGACAAAATTAATGACACTAAATATGTCATCGGTTACGGTTATGACATTTCTGTTTAAAACAATCATTTGAATATTTTTGTCCGAAAAATCAATGACTCCTGCAATGTACCCCCGTTCACCCGAGAGATAATAACCACCTACTCGAACAACAATATTCATATTATAATTATTGTTTAGTTCGTACAAAATTGATTCAAAATTGCGACCATAAAGATATATGTCGATATCTCCATATGTTGATGTATATCCCAGAAGATTGGTTACGAATCCTCCAGCAAAAAAGTACGTCTTGCCCTCTAGGAATCGAGCGATATCATGTGGCAATTTGGGTATTGAAACCACAGTTGAATCGTTTATGAATCGGGACAATGCACTGCGTAGACCATTTTGAGCATATTGTTTCTCAACCTCGTTCCGTTGCGTCATAACTTTAATCTTCTAATAATTCAGAATAGTGTGTGTATGTGTGTGCGAGAAAGAGAGAAGATCACCTGAAAATTATTCATTAATTTTGTAATGGCCCCAAGGAAGAGTGTCATAACTCTTTGGTATCAAATAACGTTTATCGTCAAAAGGGCTTAACCCAATTTTTGTTTGTTCCACGCTGAACACTTCGTGGGCGAAGGAACGAATGCCACGTTGGGTAATCATTACCTCTTTAAAGTTTTTAAGGCAGTTCTCGTAATCACTAAACGTTAGTTTGTTTTTAACTACGTTATATTTTACCCCTTTTGATTTTTTAGTCACCTTACCCCCCAGAAGCTTGTAAGTGTACATTTTTGATCTGAGGCCGACAAAATGTGTAATTATTGTGCCATTTGCTTCATCTTTCATTAAACCAGGAACTTTTTTATTCACTAATGGAATATTGTATATGTTATCTTTTTCATAGTCTGAAGTATCAAATTTCGATAAATCTGATTTAATAATTTTATCGTATGCATCTTCACACCATAACTCGTAGATAAAGCTATCTGTGTCGGTGTAGAGAAGCTTACACTTGTCAGTACCCCCCATTTTCGGTAACATGTACTGATAATGAAAATCGTACATATACAATTTTGAAAGGTCTAAAATTGACATACCTACATATAAAGGTTTATTAAAAATCAATTCTGCTTTTTTTAATTCAATAATCGTTAAATTTTCATCTAAAATCAGTCTACTATGAAATAGAGGGGAAGCAATGAAATTTTTAGCTCCGTGACGCCCTTCCCAGGAAGTGGCAATTTTCAAAACACGATGTTTGCGAATGTTCTCAATCGTTTTTCCGAATACAGCGTTATTAAATAGTTTATAGAGATTTTTGAGAAAAGAAGTCGTCGCAGCAGCTCTAAGGTTGCTATTTAAATCGATATATGGTTTTTACCAGGTTCTTTGTCGAAATTTTAAAATCTTATGGATTTTCGTCACGACTAGACCGTTCGCTAGAGCCTGTTTCAGATTTCGATAGTGTAAAATATACTCCTTCTTATTGTACAAAGTGGCCATTAATTTAGTGAATTTAGAATTGGGAGGCAAGCGGTGTTCGGCTGCAAACGGAAAGTCTTTATGAATATCATGTAATTCCTTGGGATATTCCAAGTCAACTTGAACTATATATCCTTCTGGATTATCGTCTGGAATGGATGCTACATCGAAATTATCGACGTCATCGATCCATTCGAAACCACCCTCTGGGAGGGGCTCTTTCATAGCACATCCGTAGAGATTATTTACATCGAAATAAAGTATATATTTAGATGGATTACAGGGATTGTATGCAGAAGACATGTATTTATTATTCGCTTCGGAAAAACGTTTAGAACAAACAGAAATTCCACCACGTATAGCTCGCTCTATAAACATTATTTGATCAACATCGCGTAACAATTCTAATTTACATTTTGTAAATTTAAGCATGCAATCCCATGTGTATCCTGGCATTGTGTAATACCATGCCGGATCTAACTTGTGAGTTGTAATGCAATTTTTTCTGAAATTTTCAAACACATCTGCCAAAAGTAAGACATCAGTTTTCAAGTATATGTCCGAATATTCCCCCAAATTTTGAATTCCAAACGTTTTCCAAACCTTTTGAGCGTGATCATATTTTTCAAGACTAATACTTTCATCAGTTAATTTGTTGTGAAACTGTTCGATCGATGGTAATTCCGTTTCCTCTAACTTATCGATGTGTGAAATGTAATCGTAACAAAAGACACCTTTTTTGTCAATAACTTAAATTTTTCATCATCATCACACCCAAATTCACTTTTCACAATTGTTAAATTTTCCCTTTCCATTATTGATACCAATTCATCTAAAGATGCACCTAGAAATCTAATTGAATCAATAAAGCGGAACTTAATTTTTGTTTCGTCATCATATTTCGTAAAAGAAATGTATCTTTCTTTATTATTGGGAAGTATGGTCAGACCCCCCGATTTGGCTAAATCTCTAATTAAAAAATGACTATCGTATCCTGACAAATTATGAAATACTATAGGCACCACAAAGAGCTTTTTAAACGAAAGGTTGCACTGCGCATGCGCCCACCCCCTTGCTTCCCCGCTGAAGTGATTATGATCCAAAACTACCTTATCCTCACCCTGAAAAGGTTTTTCGCAAATATGACAAGTTTTCGCTTTGTTGGTAGGTATGCTGGCTTTGCTGACAGGTTTGATATTTTTTATTTTTGACTCGATCAACTTAGCCAACTTTTCTAATTCCATCCTAAACCACTCTATGCAATCTGTTCCCCGATAGCTGTTATAATACGATATAGATTCGTCATGGGCACATTTTAAATAATACCCCACAGAATAAGCTGTATGTTTTTGGTATTTTCTAGTAGCAACAGTAGCTGCAGAGGTGTCATCGAAAGTCTTTAAAAGGCTTTCAAAATCTGCATAGATTATGAAAGGTGCCGTTTGTTTAAAGGTATAATTTCGAAATTCTACGTACTCGTAAGTGGGAAAAGAAATTTTATATTCGTTTCTGCTTGCACAAAGTTTAATATGCTCATCGAACTTTTCTCGTTTCTGAAAGTAATTTAAACATCTGTCACAAATAAATTTCATGTGATTGTTCTTACTTAGCTGTGTCGAAACTAATCTAGAAAGATTACTGATATAGCAGTAATGATATTTAATTTCTTCATTATCATTTTCATTATCAAAATTAACCTCTTTGGGGAAATATTTACTTTGAATTAATAATAAATTAACGTGATTATCTACTTTATTTTTACTTAATTTAATCGGAACTACTGTATAAAAGTTTTTCTTTTGTAATTCTAAGCCATAAACGTTAACAGATATGTCATTAGCAATTTCGAATTTTGAAATTTGTTTCAACGGCATCGGTGCGTCTAAATGTTCCGTAATTAAAACTGATTTATAATAGGGGTATGAAGATGTAAAATTTTTATTCGTTTTTGCAGGAAACAGACCACAGACCAATAAAAGCACGCCTTATCATCCATATTCCGGATATTAATAACTGCAACTTTTTTCTCGATTTCCACCGGTAACTTAATGAAAAATGAACCATTACCCATTTCGTATTTGTTAGTATTAATCTTAAGAAAAACAATTTTATGTAGAGCCCATCCCGATTGGCCTTCTTGGAATTCAGACATTTTGTTATAAATTTTATCTTGTACATGTTCTATGAACCAACTTTGCAAATCCGTTGCTTCGTCAATCACTCCATTTTTAGTATTAAAATATTTGTATTCTCAAATATCTCCACCAATTGATTGCTTTATAAATTCCCCACAAAAATTAGCATTAGCTTTAATTACCTTAAACTTTCTTAAAATAATTTTAATTTTTTGTTTGAATAGTATTTCTGCATCAGTCAAAAATTGGACCAAACATTTGTGAGATAAATTAATTATAACACTTGTCTTGATTCTACTCTGAAAACAAGAAATTACATCCTCCCCCTTAATACGTTGATTCAAATTTATTCCTGCGCCAACCGCATGAATTTTTTGTAAAAATAATTTTTTAAAAGACTAAGTGATGTATCAGTGTTTGCAATTTTCGTATTTTTCCGATTGAAAGACTATCTTTCTTAGCACGCAATACAACGTTACAAAGTCTAATATGTCTTTGAATCGGTTTCACCCATATATTCCAATGATCACCCTTATAAATTTTTAATTTTTCAATTAGATTGGTACATTTTTTAGTAACTTTGCTCACATCCATTTTTTCTCGCTCTCCTACTTTTAAAATACACACACACACACACACTCACCTTTATATTTCTGTAATCTCGAAAACGGTTAATGGGTTCCCTTTTCCGATGTCCTTCTTGCCTTTAAATGTTACACAGTAAGTTCCCTTGGAAAATTGCTCAACTGCCGGTTCCAGCTCCTCAGTCACCCTCTTTGGAAGACACACCTGGTACTCGGCTAATTCCACGATCACAGCTTTTCCAAACTTCGTAGGGATTACTTTTGCAGATAATATTTTCTGCGGGATGTCCTGTGGAAATTCATTTAGTTTTTTAAACGGTTTTCCTTCTCCTCCTGCAAGTTTATTTAAATTGACCAAATCCATCTGCACAAATAAAAAAAAAATAAATTACATTATAACTAAAATTTGAAACAATATAATACTCACTTTTTTCGAGGATCAGTGAACTTTAACTTAAAATGGGAATAGCAGACCCTTATCAGCTGGTTGATAAGTTGTTTGGATCGACGCACACAAACGAGATGGAAGGAAATTACTCAGATATTATCTTAAAACACAAGTTAGAAAGTAAACAAAATAATTTTGGCATATTAAAAGAAAAATCACAAAAAGTAACAATAATACTCACCGGATAAATTTCGACGCAACAAAAACGAATGTACAAGTGAATGCAATCTGATAATTTGCTCCTTATATACTCATTTCCATCTATTCATAACGCAAATATCATACCTGACGCAATTTCTGAATGTAATTACAATATGCAATTGCATCAACCTTCATTACCTACCTCGCTGTTATTTTCTATCCAACCTCGCTTTCACATTCACGTGTTAGATAAATCGGAATAATCGGGGACACGCCACATATTCTAATTATAATTAATTATAATATAAAGGCTCAGCGCAAGGCTAAGCAAATTGAAAGCTATGTGTTAAGAATGTAAATGTAAATTTTTCTTTAGTTTTCAATTTTTACGGAAAAAGGGAAGGGAATACGGGACTTTCACACAAAGCATATATGTATATAAATATCCTGAGAAATGAAAATGTGTGTGTGTATTTCCAGCAATCTGAAGCAACCAATATTTAATAGGTAAGTGTTTTAAATTTGAATCTGTTCATTTCAAAATTTTTATTTATTTATTAATTGGTAAATATCTGGTAACAGGTAACAGACGAGGTAAACAACGTCCTCGTCGTCGTATTAGCCAATAACCTTTATTCATTTTTCTCTTCACAGAGCAACAAGATGTCTTCCTCCAAAGGACCAATTCTTAAATTTAGTAAAGAAATCCCTGAGGCATTCGCTCCGACCAAGGGCTCTCCCAATGCGGCAGGATTTGAACTTTACAGCGCTTTTGACGTTACGGTCCCCGCAAGAGACAAGGCGCTTGTCGACACGGGGATCAAAATGGAGCTCCCTGTGGGAAGTTACGGCAGGATCGCCCCCAGATCAGGGTTGGCTGTAAAGAAATTCATAGACGTGGGAGCAGGAGTAGTTGATCAGGACTACAGGGGAGTACTGAAGGTTGTACTATTCAACCACTCTGCTGAGGACTTTGTAGTAAAAGCTGGGGATCGCATAGCCCAGTTAATATGCGAAAAAATTTTTTATCCCCAGCTTGAGGAGGTCCACAGACTAACCGAAACTGAACGTGGCGAAGGTGCATTCGGCTCAACAGGTATCAAATAATTAAAAATTATTTTTTTTCTTTTGCTAAAACTCAAATTTTTTAGTATTGGACCGGTGTACGGAAATATATTATACTGTAATTTTTAAGAGAACCTATGTAAACTATTTTGGGTCAAAACCATGCAGATCCCTGTTTTCCAAAATTACAGAATACGGAGATGTTTTAGTACATCTCTGTATGGAATGTGGAAAAAATATTAAAGCGGTTGATTACGTCTCAAGAACGAAAAAACACATTTTAGGACAAGTAGTGGCAAAAGAAGACCAGATAATGTGCGTTAGATGTGGAAGCTGGGTATACAAAACGGAAAACAGGGAAGATTGTAAAATTTGCAAAAAACAATCAATTGAATGTTAAAATTAAAGGTTACTGTTAATAAAAAGGAGAAAAGATGTTTCATGTTTTATTTAACCTACTAAAAGTACATACTCAGTAAAGGTAGGACGCTGGGGTCGTTTGTGTTAATTGGAGTTTTAAGTACCTACGAAAAATAGATTAAACAGTAAAGGCTTAATATATCTCTTTTAAAAAATGTTGAAATTACCACAATTTTTATTATTGTTTGGCATTCTACCTTCATAAGCTACCTTAAAACCGCTAGGCGACCCTCAATGACGCCTAAAAATCTTTCTTGCGGGATGATAACGCCAACAGGGAAAAAGATATAAGGGAAAAACTAAATTTCTCTTTTAAAGGAAAAGCGGAAAATAATATTTGGGGAATGGTGAATTCCCCAAATTTGTTTCTTTTGATGTCGCCAGTTTGTTTCCAAGCATACCGCCGGAGGAATGTATTCAGCACGTATGAGACCCCCTGTTCTCAGTTAACACTCCCACCTTTATTGTATTA
The DNA here is from genome assembly GCA_946251905.1 of Cryptocephalus moraei. Classification (NCBI taxonomy): domain Eukaryota; kingdom Metazoa; phylum Arthropoda; class Insecta; order Coleoptera; family Chrysomelidae; genus Cryptocephalus; species Cryptocephalus moraei. The sequence continues at coordinate 18,266,528 of OX276459.1, forward strand.
GAGTTGTGTATACTCCTTGGTGTTGTCTTGGAACAAAACTTTTCCGATTTGGGGACGACTTTTATTTCCAAGAGGTAGGCTTGGCTATGGGCAGTTGCTTGTCCCCATTCCTAGGTTTTTATGTATCACCTAGAAAAGAACTTTGTTAACCCACTAGACTCCATCAATACCATTTTCTATTGCCGATACGTAGACGATTGCCTGCTCCTTTTTGAAGGGGATAACACGGTTGTGGACAGTTTCTCTTCCTTTATCAACACTCTGCATCCAAGAATCAGTAACACAATTGAGATGGAGGTTAACAATCGATTGCCATTCTTGGACGTTCTTATTACCAAGGATGTTCAGAACAAGATTTGAATTTGAAGTTTATAGGAAACCCTCTGCTACGGATGGGCTTATTCCATATGACTCAGTTCATCCCTAGACACATAAGGTAGCAACTTTCAACTCCCTATTCCATAGAGCCTTCTCGCTAGACCTCTCGGAGGAGTCCTTTCAAAAAAATTAAGGTCATTAAACAGATAGAGGTAAATAACAACTATCCGATTGAAGTTATCGATAAACCTTATTTCAAACATTTCATTAAACATGTAATAATTAGTAACCATCTCTCTTATCAAGCAAAGGATAAAGACTTAATTTACAGGTCGTTACCTTTTTTCGAGGGAATTTCTCTAAAACTGGGTAGGATCCTGTCGGAAGATGGCATCACAATCTCTTACAGAACCGGTAACAACTCGAGGAAGTTTTTGGTTAATTCCAAAGACAAAAGAGAGGTTTGAAAGGAATCGGGGGTATCTCGGTTAAATTGTAGAGAATGTGATGCTGTGTGCATATGCCAGACCGGACGATCTTTCTCTACTCGCATAAAGGAACATGCTAGACAATTTAATAATTACAAGGATCAAAGTATTGTCGTCACACAGTTGCAATTTGCTAACCACCATTATAACCATTATAAGAGCACCATACCTGCGATTTCAAGGAGGACGTACAATTTTTACATCTTTGTAATAAGGGGGTGAGGCTTAACGTCCTAGAGACATAGAGACAAGTTTATTGTATGTGTTGTCTGTCTTTCAGATGTATTGAGTTGTACGCAGCAACTGAGTCGTTATTTCCAAAAGACTCAAATCGATCTGAAATCGGCCAGTGATATGCTTCACGATACTTTGAAGATTTTGACAAGAAAACGAGAAATGCAATGAAGTGTAGTTTGACGTGGAAATAAAAATTTCTCGTATAACAGGTAGACAGAGAAACCGGGCTGACTATTCAGCAACAGACTACTACATCCGACAGACTACTATCGCCAATCTATTTATATTCCATGTTGACGCTAACGTCAACATGAAATATAAACCAACATGAACGAAAGTGTGAAGTGGCCTCTTTAGAGAATGGACTGTATAGATCTCTCTTTGGCTCATTGGGTGACTGCGGAGATAAATCTTGTCTCCAGGTTGTAAGGCTGAAGACGGTCTTGTAGATTGAAGATCAGGGCGTGACGTGATTTCTTGAAGTTCTTGTAGTTTGGAGAGAGGGCGTGACGTACTTCTCCAGGTTTGGATCTGAGGGCGTATCGTGCAGATCCGGGGTTTTAGGTTCTAGTAGTTTGGAGAGAGGGCGTAACGTACTCTCCGGTGTGGACCTGAGAGCGTAACGTGCAGGTCCGGGTTGAAGTTCGTGAGGTTATGGTTCGTCGGGTTGGGTGGCGTGAAGAAAGATCACAACACACTGTCGTTTTGAGCATACATTGTATATTGAATTTATTGTACCAAATTTCAGGGCTTTTATACATCTTATTTTACATTGGTTAAATGAGATATTATTTGTTTTCTTACAATGACCTAGCGTTGCAGAAACTGACCTTAACTGGAGCGCGCTTCTTATCACGTTCCGTAAATGCCTTTGTTATGCTGACTCGGTTAATTATTGTGATTCTGAACTTGATATGTTGACGTTCGGTCGGCGTTGTTATTCTTCGTAATAAAACAAGACGTGCTTTTTAGTTGAATTAGATATCCCAAAACCTTGTTACCTAAGCTGCGTCAGTGATTCTTATCTGTTTGTAAAACAAAGCGTGTTGAAAAGTTACCAAAATTAGTTCACCATAAATTACAATTTCTTAACCTAAAATAATGTTGACGTTAGCGTCAACATTCCATTAATTGAAAATGTGATTGAGAGCATAAAAATTCGTTTCCCTGAGGATACATTGAACTTGTATAATTTATATATTCTTTTTCCATCTTTAAATGCAGATGAACATGCAGTAAAAGCTGCTATAAAATACATTTCGCACAAGTATTGCAGTAATTTTAAAAAGTATGAATCTGTTTTAGAAACATTATTATCGACAGAATTAGATTTTTGCAAATTGCATTGCGAAAATAAGAAATTAGATATTGCGACGATGCAGTTTTCCCAATAATTAACACTTTGTTAAAAATATTAGCCACTTTGCCTGTAAGTTCATGTAGCGCCTAAAGAACATTTTCGTCATTGAGAAGAAATAAAAACTGGCTGAGGACTAACATGACAGAAGAAAGACTAAGTGACTTAGTCCTTTTGCGTATACACTGGGATTTACCATTCAACTTTGAAAGAGAGAGAGAGAGAGAGAGAGAGAGAGAGAGAGAGAGACGAAATAAAATTGAGTAGACGGTAGAATAATTTTTATATTACTGTATATGTACATTGTGTATAAAAATAGATAGGCGGCGCTCCTCCTTCTCCTCCTCCTCCTCCTCCTCTTCCTCCCCCTTTGTTGGTGGCGCGTCACCAATGCTCCTCTTCCACCTATTTCAGAAAATAAAAAAAATTGTTTCAGTAAAGATGCAATGAGATTTTTTTTATTTTCTTACCTCCGCTCTACATGACGTACAACTCTCATCCCCCCTTCACCTTCTTGAGGTTTTTTTTGGGTCGCAGAAAGGGGACGATATCCACGGGTTCCGTGTAGAACTTTATCAGGTGGATCGCCGTTAGCTCCAGGTCCATCTCCAAATAAGTCAGGTCAAGGTATATTGTGAGATCCTGGACCTCACCCAGGTACATCAAGGTTAAAGGTAACTCTAACCTCAGCTGGATGGGTCGAGGTTTCCAGTACACAAATACCCTTAGACAACTTTTTGCGAACTCCGGAATTAATGCGTCCACCTGAGCTAGAAAAGAAATTAAATAATGGCAATTTTACGAGCATTAAAACAGTAGTGTTTAATACACAATGAAAATTAAAAAAATATACTATTTACTCGTTAAAAAGAACTCGTTTGTCCTTTAGGTACAACGCCATCTAAACCGAAATATCAGTTCACATTAGATGACAAATGTATTTCACGACAAGTGTCTCCAGATGGTTGGTATGCGTGGGCGAGTACCGGTGGCGATCTTAAAAGAAAGGGACATCTACCCTTTTGGCAGTTGATACTATTAGAATGATTTTTCGTCGTAAGCGAAATTGCAATATCGACTTTTCCGTATGATCGTTTGAACGAAAAATTCGTTACATTCTCCCAAAGCTCGAAAGCTTTTTCAACAACTTCATCCAATATAGAATTACTACGTATAATCTGCCAGCTAAGAACCGTCTTATTCCATTTCTCGGCATATATCCTAAAGAGAGAAGGATCATCGGACATACCACATCGTGGATGTCTCATTAGGGCTAATGTCTCTTGATTAGTCGTCCGTCTGCCGGTAAAAAGGAGAACTCTTGAAACTTAATTAACGCACCCGAAGTCTCGGTCAAAGCATTTTCTTCCTCGATTCCTTCCGATTGTTCCATAAATCCGTATTGTAGAAGATATTCGGGTACATTCAAAACATTAACATTAACATAACATAAACAATTAACATAAAACTTCAAAGGTAACATTATTAACCTACACACTTGTACAATTAAAAATAATAATAATAATATATCAATAATGTCAACATTCTCCTTCAACGGTCTGTAATCGCCTAACTCCCCCGTGGAGAGAAAAACAGATTTATTTACATGATTTTTTACGTACATTTTTATTCGAAAAAATTCTATTACAAAAAATACAGTTTTTGTTTATTAACAAAAAGTATTAATGACATACAATTTTTTGGCCTGTACACATCATCTCACCTTACCCTCTTTAGGTATTTACTACCAATACTTCTGATACATCATCATCATATTTATTATAATCATAATCAAACTCAGCCATCCTATCACTCAAATTCCGTAGATCGATATTACGTAGATCTTCTCTCGAAAGCCTGATTACACTTTCATCATCAACATCTCCTTGTGCTATGATAAGCCGACAGTCGTTATCAGCATCATCATCATTTAGGTACGTAAGCCAGATATTTCCATCACACACCAGATGTAGATCGAAACACTTGATGTCAGGTCTGCCGACGATTTCTTTGCAAAAATCCAGAAACATGCTAAAATCCATCGCAGAAAAGGTTATGCCGGGATCGCTAGTCATCGACTTGTATCCATTATAAAGAGTAACCGTTTTTTGTTTAAGGTCAAAAATAATTTCCATAATATGTTTTATTTTACACACGTAATAACGATCGAGATGAGACATCTCTCGAATGGATGTTACCTTAAAAATGAAATCTGTCCACTCGAAACGATAAATTTATATAACCTTTCGTTCAACTGTTTTTAACGAGGGGAGGAGGAGGGAAAACCTCTCTCTATCTATATGTATACATATATAGGTATCTCATACCAGGTACCTCGTACCGGGTACCTGGTACCTCGTACCGAGTACCAGCTACCTCGTACGAGGTACGCGCCGACAGGTGGCGCGCCTCAGGTAAGCGGTGGCAGATGCGTGTGTGGGAGGAGCAGGCGAGCGACCGCGCTGGACCAGATCCGAGCGCGAGAGTTCCTCTTCACTGTTTAATCCCCACCACCAGATACGGCGCGCGCGCTACTCCCCACTCCCTCCACACCAACAGGGGGCCCCGCCGCCGACGACGCAGCCCGGGGGGGGGGACACGAAATACCAACGACGGAGGCTACGCCCCCCCAACCAGATCACGCCGCCGGCGTCCCCTGACGCCCTGTCATTCATGAAATACACGAAACACACGGAACGCACGGTACACGGAACGACAAATTACACACAGGACCTACGAAAGTGAGATTAACTCAAAAATGAGGTGGAAAACCCGCCTGTCATATCTACTTCCGTATTTATTAGATTAACGTTGGTATCTGTATCTGATAGATTTATTTGTGCTGTAATGGAATTTCACTAAGTATCAACATTTGTTTCAATTCGTTAATTTAGCTGACTTTAATTAATAATTCAATAACAATAAAGGAATAATGAACTCGACCAAGTCCACTGCACTTTCACCTAGTTAAACGAATTTGTTAACAATTTATATTAAACTGTTAACTATGCAATTTTTGTAAATAATACTTACTTGTAAAACGACGAAGAGTTGCGACCGAACGGTCGAGTAATAAAGATAAGTTTCGCTCTACAACCATACCTTAATTATGGATTTACCTTCTCCCTAAAGTTAAGGTTACCTAAGCCCTAAAGTTCACACCGCCGAACCATAACATCACATGGCGATCCTGCGACTTCGAACCAAGTAGTATAAGTGGCAGAAAGCAGGTGATTTCGACTAAAGGATACGTATAAGTGATACATCGTACAAAATGGGAAGCAGTCAATCCAAAGAAGAAGTGATAGTTACCCAAGGAGGAAACAGTGGAGGTATTTCGAATACAATCAACGGTTCTGTTGGAGAAATACTGGGCACAACCGCTTTTGTCTTGGTCGTCGTTGGAGTAGTGCTTTACCTAATTGCACGTTTAAGGAGAATGTTGGAGAATAAAATTCGGAGAGAAGTATCAAGGAGCCGACAACAGGTCTAAGCCGGAGGATGCTATCACCACCAGGAGATAAGTGAAGTGAATAAGTGACGGAGTGAATAGGTGTAAATAAGTGACTACGTGAGCAGAATGAGAAGAGGCTACAAGTGATGTCTAGGATAGAACCATTCACTAATATATATGAGGAATTGAAGGTATTTCTACGTAGGCTGAAAAAAGATAATCAGGATAGGCGTACTAATTTGAAGGTAATTCATCAAAATTTAAGCTATTTGGACGCGATTGAGAAAGAATATAATGAAGTTAGGGAAAGTTTTAATCAATCAGATAAAAGTAGTGTAGAATTAGAAAAAGTTAAAAAATATACTGAGGCTATAAGTTTACATTTTGATGAAATAAGAGGGTTATTGAAAAGTAGGTTAGATAGTTTCGATAGTGATAACGATAACGAAGGTCAGAAATTAAACATAATGGGGGATTTTGATTTAAAAACCGCTGCGAGTCTGTTGCCGCTAATGGACGACAGAGAGGATTCTGTTAAGCAACTTATCGATGCCATTGAACTTTACAATAGTTTCATTAACGTTGCCAGTCAAAAATCTTTGATAACTTTTGTATTGAAAGCAAGACTTTCGCAAAACGCAAAAATTCGCCTAAAGAAATCTTATAAGAATGTTGAGGGATTAATTAGTGACATGAAAGTACACTTGTTAAGTAAAAAATCGGCTGCAGCACTCTCTAATCAACTGCACAATGCTAAACAGAATAGTAAGTCTATAGATCAATTCGGTAAATCAATCGAAGAACTTATGTTAAATCTTACGATAACCGAAGCAAATAATGACGAGGAGACTCGTATTTTGGCAAACACTAATGAAAAGTTAGCAATCAATGCCTTTGCTAACGGGTTACGTGACAACGATTTAAAAATTATAATAAAATCAAGAAACTATCAAACACTTCGGGAAGCCATTACAGGAGCAAAAGAAGAAGAAACTTTTAGAAACGGTTCTCAAAACCAGCAAGTTTACTTCTCTAGAGCGCAACGTTCATTTAATAGCAGTATACGGGTGAATTTTACACGTTTTAATCGTAATAATAATAATACACGCGGTAGAATATTTCAAAATTCACGCGAAATAAATCAAAATTCAAATCGAAGCCCTTTTAATCAAAATCAACATCGAGACTATAACAACAGAGGACGTGCTTTCTTTAATAACAATGGTATAAGAAGGCCAGCTTATAGTAATCGTCCATCTGTTAATCATCAAACTCACAGGTCATATTTTATGGAAAATAGCGAAAGAGAAGCTTCCACCCCAACAGGTTCCAATAATAATTTTGATACACGGTTTTTTCGAGTCGAAACCTCCGATCAGTAATGAAAGTAGTAATGTCTTGAGTATGAATGGCTTAAATTTCGTGCGTATGAGATATGGTATGAAAGACTTAAAATTTTTGCTTGATACTGGTGCTTCTTTAAGTGTGATTTTTGCGTCACATATAAACGAGGGTCAAAAGATCAACAAAAATGCTAAAACTAAAATAACAGGTGTTGGTGGATCTGTATTTACGTTAGGAAGTACTAATATTTCGCTAGAAATAGGTCAGTATGCAATTCAGCATGAATTCCAAGTCGTGGCTGACTTTGAAAGTAGTGTACAAGGTATTATCGGTTCGGATTTCTTTATTAACTATTCAGCTGTTTTGAATTATAAAAAATTCGAATTTTCAATCATACACAATAATAACAAAATAATTATACCATTAGAATCAGAGCACAGCATTTTTACCATAATTCCTCCAAGATGTGAAATCGTTAATTATTTTCCTCTTAAAACCGACAACGAATGTGTAATTATGCCGGAAGAATTATGCGAAGGTGTGTTTACAGGGGGATTGGTTGTCAAACCTGTTGACAATAGAATTCCTATTCGAATACTTAACGTCAATGAAGAAGAAATTAGGATAAAAAATTTTTGCCCATCTTACAAAGATGTTTCAGATTTTCACATTTACAGTTTTTCAGCCGTATCCAATAGCGTTGAAAGAGTTGATAACATTTTAGACTTAATAAAAACCGACGGTCTATCGTTTGAAGAGATGGACTCATTACAAAAAATTTCTGCAAAATTTGCTGACGTTTTCTACTGCGAAGGTGATCAGTTTACAGTATCACATCTTAATACTCAAGAAATAAGATTACAACAAAACGTTTCACCGTCATATATTAAACCCTATCGTTTGCCGCATTTTCAAAAAACCGAAATTCACAGTCAGGTAAACAAAATGTTAAGAGACGGAATAATTGAACCATCTAGGTCAGAATGGTCATCGCCACTTTTAATAGTTCCAAAAAAAGAGGATAAAGCCGGTAATAAGAAATTTCGAGTTGTCATTGATTATAGGGAAGTAAATAAAAGAATTCAAAACGATAAATTTCCACTGCCTAACATAGAAGAAATACTCGACTCATTAGCAGGGTCAGTATACTTTTCGCATTTAGACTTGTACCAAGGCTATTACCAAATTAATCTAGACAAGAAATCGCGACCCTATACAGCTTTTACGACAGACCAAGGACAATTTCAAATGACCAGACTGCCTATGGGACTAAAAATCAGCCCCAGCTCCTTCTCGAGAGCTATGACAGTAGCAATGTCCGGATTGAATTATGAAAATTGCTTCATTTATTTGGATGATTTAATAGTATTTGGACAAAATTTAGTTACTCACAATCAAAATTTAATTAAGGTATTAAGCCGATTACGGGAATTGAATTTAAAATTAAATCCTGCCAAATGTGATTTTTTAAAAAAACATATTATTTTTAGGCCATGTTGTCTCGGCTGAAGGTATTCTGCCAGATCCGGAGAAAATTAAAGCAATGCATCAATATCCTGTACCAAAAGACGCTAATGAAACCAAACGTTTTGTAGCGTTCGCTAATTACTATCGGAAGTTTATAAAACAATTTGCAGAAATTACTTCACCTTTAAACAGATTGTCAAAAAAAGGAGTAAAGTTTGAATGGTCAAAAGAATGTCAAATCGCTTTTGAAACTTTAAAGACGTTGTTAACTAACCCTCCTATTTTAGCATATCCCGACTTTTCTGAGTCAAATGAATTTATTTTGAAAACGGATGCATCCGCACTGTCGATCGGTGCTGTTTTATCCAACTCTGATGATAGGCCAATAGCCTATGCCAGTAGAGCCCTTAATAACGCAGAGAAAAACTACCCTATTATAGAAAAAGAACTTCTAGCAATAGTATGGGCTGTGAAAAAATTTAGGCCCTACCTATTTAGCAAACAATTCAAAATTTATACAGACCACAGACCTCTCATTTTTTTATTTAAGAAAGCAGACCCAAGTAGCCGATTAACAAAATTCAGATTGACTCTAGAGGAATATAAATTCACCATTCATTATATAAAAGGCCAAGATAATGTCACAGCAGACGCGTTATCAAGGATCATCTTAAGCTGAGATGATCTAAAGCAAGCAAGAATGTTCGTAATGACCAGAATGCAATCACATAAAAATATCCTTACCACCAATACTTCTACTAATGTTAATAACGATAACAGGCTTGATCACCCTGGAGTCGTTGAGATTATTAGACCTCCTCCAGAATTTGTAGAATTGCGGGTTATCTCCGATACCGAATTTAATGAAAATATAAAAAAAAGTTGCAACTCCTCATGTAAAGGAAACGTCATGTATAATAAAAAACGTAAGATAATTTATATCAAACAGGCCCCTCGATCAACGTATATCTTAGGACCATCGTTGAGAGCCCTGAAAGAGATATATGAAGAATTTAACATTGCGCAATTAATAATATTTAAAGTCGACGGTAATAAAAAACTATTAGAAGAGATACGGAGTACTCCAAATAGTATTAAAAATATTGGTATTAAAATAGCAATTCTAAAAGAGGTACGAAGGATTGATGATAAGGAAACACAAAAATTAATTATTAATGATTTCCACATGCTTCCTACAGGAGGACATGCTGGGATTAATCGCACCTATAATAACATCAAAAGGTATTATTATTGGACGAATATGCATAAAGATATTTCCAAGTTTATCGAAAAATGTGAACTATGTCAAAAAGGAAAATATTCTATTATAAAACCACAACCCTTGACAATAACCACCACTGCGTCGTCAGCGTTCAGTAAAATACTTTTAGACATTGTCGGGCCCTTGCAAACTGATGAATATAATAATAAATACATATTAACTTTACAGTGCGATTTAAGTAAATATGTAGAGTGTTACCCTTTACAAAATAAAGAAAGCGAAACTGTTGCACGAGCCTTTGTAGAAAATTTTATATTACGGTACGGAGTACCAGACGAAATTTTGACCGATAAGGGTACTGAATTTTGGTCGAACATCTTTAAAGACACATGCAAAATATTAAATATAAGGCAACTTAATTCTACGGCATATCACCACGAAACTTTGGGAGCGATTGAAAATTCTCATAAGACTTTGGGAAACTTTTTGCGAATTCATGCGTCAAACCATCCTGAAACATGGAGTTCCTGGTTATCATTTTGGTGTTTTGCTTATAATACCAGCGTTCACTCAGAAACCAGATATACACCATATGAATTAGTTTTTGGAAAATCTTGCAAAGTACCATCAAATTTAAGTAGTACAGTAGACCCCATGTATAATTTTGATAATTATCCAGTCGAATTGAAATACCGAATCCAATTGGCTAATAAAGAAGCTAGAGAAAATTTAGTGACATCGAAAGAAAATCGTAAGCGGGAATATGATATTAAATGTAAGTTTATTCATTATAATCCGGGAACAAAAATTTTGATAAAAAATACATCAACAAATAAAAGTGAAAATATTTTTAAGGGACCGTATGTTGTACTAGAGGATAAAGGGGTAAATTTGATTGTTTGTATAGATAATAAGTTAGTTGAATTACATAAAAATAGAGTGAAATTGTATCATGAATAAAAAAAAATGTTAATTAAGTAAATTAAATTTCTTTTTCTTGTAAAAGGGGAAGGTGTAATGGAATTTCACTAAGTATCAACATTTGTTTCAATTCGTTAATTTAGATGACTTTAATTAATAATTCAATAACAATAAAGGAATAATGAACTCGACCAAGTCCACTGCACTTTCACCTAGTTAAACGAATTTGTTAACAATTTATATTAAACTGTTAACTATGCAATTTTTGTAAATAATACTTACTTGTAAAACGACGAAGAGTTGCGACCGAACGGTCGAGTAATAAAGATAAGTTTCGCTCTACAACCATACCTTAATTATGGATTTACCTTCTCCCTAAAGTTAAGGTTACCTAAGCCCTAAAGTTCACACCGCCGAACCATAACATCACAGTGCTTTTCAAACTATTAGACTTACCCAATAAAATCGCTATAATTCAAATATTGATTTTCTTTCTACCCGACCTAGAGATGATCATTTGCTAGACGGCATTAAGAGCTCAATTACCCGGACTAAATAACAATCGTCACAATACATTTTATCAATAATTTTACTACTTACGTACCTGTTTTTTTTTTGTAATTTTAACTTGGATTGCATTTCTGATTTTGTGTTCTTTTTAATACAGTGTCTTGATAATGTCCCCAATCCTGGGACGAAACGTCGACGAATTTGGGAGTGAAATAAATACCTTCAGCTGACTCCAAAGCGGTGTTTTATTATTTGATAGCGGCTTCGCGAGAAAAACATCCTTCTAAAGTTCTCTTTAAAATTGATTCTTTTTCTCTTCACAGCAAACACAAACTGAGCAGGAACCCCACCCGCGGCGGCCACATTTTTAACGTCGAGAAATGTGGTGGGTACTATTGAAAAAATATTAATTTTCCCTTTTCTCTCTCCTTCAGTCGACACAAACTGCAGGGGGGGGGGGCGTGGTGGAGAGATGGGGTTCCACATCACCATCACCATCGTTATTACTATTAAAATATATATATTTAAACAAAAAAAAAATTATCTTTCTTTTTTTAATTAAATTTACAATTATTTATTTTTACTTTGAAATATTTAGAGTTTAGGGGGAGACTAATAACTCCTACTTTAATTTTTAGGTTTATTAAACATACACTATCAATAATGGAAAAATCATTCTTCGATAAAATGAAAATTAAAAGTTCATATGATTACGATAAGAATGACACAACCTTGGTACCACGTAAATATGAGCAAGTTGTCATGGCTCGTGGAATATGTGGAAATTGGAAGCAGCCAATTTTTTATGATTATGATCGAAAACCAACAAAAAACCTTTTATTTCAAATCAACCAAATTACAAAATATTGGCTACCCGGTTTATGCTATTAATTCCGATTTAGAAGGCAGCAACAGGGGACTATGGAATTCTATAAATATTACCGAAGAAAAAAGACGGTTTACAAATCCAGTGAGCAATAAAAGAGTACATGTATTTGCAGATGCACCACATATGATTAAACTGTTAACAAATCATTTTCTCCATACTGGTTATTCACTAAAAGGAAAATTTATAACAGCCAAGCCGATTATTGATTTGCTCCAATATACACAAAATGTAGATTTAAATATTGCACACAAAATTAATACTGATTTTTTAACAGTAAAGGGTGTCCAACAAAATTTAAATTTGCAACCAAGTTGTTTTCGCACACAGTATCAAAAGCAATTTTAAGGCTGGAGTTATTGGGAACTTTTAAAAATGGAAACAATTGGCTTAGATGTTCAGAGTTACTCAAAATTACTGACCGGTTTGATATCTTTAATTCTAAAGTTCCACAAAGTGACTCGAGAAACCGTGTAAAAGCGTACGGTTTAGGTTTACCTGAGCAACATGATATCTTGAACAAAATGAAGAAAACCATGTGCAATATTAGAAATAGTGGTTCCAACACTTAATTACCATTTCAGCGCGATATTATGATCAGTATAACGTCTTTGAAACAACTTTTTTTGATATGAAAGCCGATTTTGGCACAACATATTTATTAACCTATAATTTAAATCAGAATCCTCTGGAATGCATCTTTTCCATAATACGGGCAATTGGTGGTTTAAATGACCATCCAACTGCTTTACAACATAGGTTGAGAAAATATCTTATGGGACGAAATGATGAGATCATTTCCGAATCTGCAAACATCGCTAAAATGGGGGATGTTCCAAATATCGCAATTACAAGCATAGGTGGTGTTGCGAATCTTGATACATACTAAAATGATATTGATGATTTTGAAAGTGTTACTGGTCACATGTTGGGGGCCTTAAATTTATCTAACGATGATGAACATGCTGATCGAAAATGTTTTGCTGATGTTAAGGAAAAGGATATCGTACAGCATGTTCAAGAACTGGAATGGGATGGATTAGAAAATTTAGCTGGGTTTATTGCATTTAAGCTAAAGAAAATATGAAAACTAGGTTACATTCCTGACAGTAATGAAATGCAATGTTCCTGGGTAAATCATCTTTCTGAAGGCGGTCTACTAAAACTAAATCCAGGTGTTCTTACCAAGTGTAATCAACTTGACCACATCTTTAACGAGTTCAATTTGAAGTCATTAAAATTAACCAAAAATTATTTAAAATCGCTAATGGATTTGGCTGACTCGGTCACTTTAAGTACAGATGATAAGCATCAGTTCTTTCGATGCCAAAAATTTTCCTTACACTTTTGTTGGAAAATCGCCCCTAAATAAAATCAAAAGGTACTGCAGAAAAAAAAAGAAAAATTCAAGTAGAATGTCCTAATACTTTTGGTCGGTACAACAAACATATGGGGGGTATGAACTTATTAGACAGCTTTATTGGAAGGTACAAAATATCAATGCGCACAAAGCAATGGTACTGTCGTATGTTTTGTCATTTATTGGACCTTGCGATAATTACTGCTTAGCTTTTGTATAACTCTTTAAAGGGCGGTGGTACACAAAGTGTACCCAGTAAGCCTTGCATTTAACGGGGCGTTGGTACACAAAATGTACCATTTATTCAAATGAATTTAGTTTTTCGGGCGCCGGTCCATTTGGTGAACCAGTACATAATTATGTGTTCTACGTTATTTTACTTACCGCTTAGACTCGTCGCTCCGCGATTTCTAACCTTCTGCCCATTTATGGTTATATTTACTGCCGTAAGCAATGCGGTACATTCTGTTCTTCTAGAAATGTTGTGAGAGCAGGTAAGATTTTTAAATATATATCAGTAATGTTGAAGTAGAGTGTGTTGTTCATGAGATTTTCAAATTTCATTCGTTTTTTATTGTACAATTTGAAGTAATGTAGTGGTATGTTATTAGTACCACTGCACCTCAACTACATATTTCATTATTAGTGTTACAGATTGTCGCGACCCGCGTTAGGCGCGAGGTCGAACACTGAGGGGTAGCTAGAGGTAGAGTAGCATGAAAGAAATAAACCTAAGTAAAAAGGGTATATTGAACATAATCGAATACATTAGAGGCGCGACCAGCGGCCAACACGACACCAGTTGCAAACGACACACAAAACAAAAATGAAAGAGAATCAAAAAGTAAGTAAAAAAAAGTAAACATGGGGCAACGTAGCAAAACTTAAAAAACACAAAAAAACTAATGTTGAAAAGAGACTAATAATAATAAAAAAAGGGGGACCTAAATAAAAACAGTATATAAACATAGCGACTTACCCTAAGAGGTTCATCTTGGCCGTGGCTCGGGGGCCGTGGCCCGGAGACCGACCAAGGGCGCGATGTGCAAAACTAATTAACTGACTGAACTGAACCAATGAACCAAAAGAAGCGAAATGAACCCCGTTTTGTCGGTCTCCAGCCTCTCAGCTTTATAATTTTTTCCTGATGACCAATCAGCTTTTTGTCGTTATTGACCTAACGTGGAAAGTTCGTCGATTCCCGGACGCTTTGGCGGATGTTCGATATGGAATATGAGACGTTGCATCCGCGCGCGATAGCTCGCGGAAATCGCGGGTCGAATTAGTGAAGAGTATTATCCGGGAATCGCTGAATCTATAAGTTACTGCAAGGTAGGTAAATTACTCGCTTTGCAGAATAAAGAAAGGAGAAAAAAAAGAAAACCCGCGAGTTGACATGATGTAAGAATATAAGTTGAATTATCAGCGAAATTTTGATTAATAAATTGATTGATAGATAAGCTGATTGATCATTTCTTGACACATATGTTCCATATTTTGAGTTGGTTCCATTTTGAATTGGTTCCATGGTTTGGTTGGTTCCATATTTTGAGGAGTACTTGACGTATTTCTGAAAGGCATGTTTGTAGGTATTCTTGTTTTGTAAGTGAGTTTGGGAGATAATTAGTGGGAGGGACTTTTTGATGATTTTGGGAACCCGGAAATGATACAGGAACGTCATATGTCGTATGGTTTTTAGTAAGTTGTAGCGAGCGTTGATTGAAGTTTATCATGGCGTTATGATTTGTTAGGAAATCCATACCTAATAACACCGGGAAGGGGGAGCGATTTACTACCGTCGCGGAAAGGGTTGTTGAGAAGTCTCCGATTTCTATTGTCACGTCCGAATTACCAAGGGTTGGTACTCTTCGGCCCTCTATGGTGTGGAGATGTTTTGTGCCCGTGTTAGTTCTAATTATTCGTGCCAAGTCCTTAGTGATCAGGGTCGTGCACGCTCCGGTGTCAATCACTGCAGTTACTGGGGCGTCGTTCGCCCTTAATTGCGTGGTTAGGACTTGGGACGGTGATTGCCCCCCTTTTGTGGTCAGGACGACGCCGGGGGTTAATAGTGTTGTCCTTATCCGTTTTTTTGTTGATAGCAGGCTGCCGCAGTATGTCCCGGTTTTTGACAATTATAGCACCTGGGGCGTCCATCTACCGTCCGTGTATTCGGGGCTTGCCACCTGTTGTTGTTGTTGGGGTTGTTTTGGGGTTTTGGGTTACTTTCATGTCCCTGTTGATTCCTTGTGGTGCTTTGATGATAATTAGGGTTTGATTGCCTATTCGTTTGGGGAAAAGGTGCCCTATATCGGTTTGGGGTGTTTTGGTTAGGGTTTGGGGGTCTATTCTGGTAATACGTATTAGTTTGCGGCCGGAGCTGAGGGGTTGGGTATCTTTGGGTATTGATGTTACTGTGATACTGATATCTAGGGTTATAACATTGGGGAGGTGTTGTTGGGGGTAAAGGGGAGGGGGGTCTTTGGCGAGTATGACATTGCGTGTTTGCGCAATGGCATGGTGTGCACCCACTATTATTTAATGAAGTATTATTGGCAATGTCGTCCAAAGTGTTGACGATTTGTTTAAATTTTGTCGAGTCTAAATTATGTGGAACAAGCAATCGATAGTTGGTGTACAATTCTCGCCGAAGCCCATTTTCAAAAAATTTTTGGAAATTATAGATGTCTAAGGAGGGGTCAAATTCTGCATACAGGGTGAATAGGTCGTAATAAAAGGATTTTACTGATTCGTTTGGGGATTGTTTCCTTTCGAATAATTTCTTTTCTAAAATGCGTTTATTGTCCCCGTTTCCAAATTCTTGGACGAAGTGGGTTTTGATCTGTGCCCAGGTGTTATTGGCGTTCGCAGGGTTATTTTTATACAATTCGAACCACACTGACGCTGCGCCTTCCAAGAATGATTGGAAATAAGCGATTTTCCATGTGTTATCCCATCCGTTTGCGACACACGTTCTATCGTATTGGCGAACGAAGGATTCTGCACAATCATCACATGGGTTAAAAGTTCTGGGGCAAATGAAGGAGGGGGTTGCTGGTGTCTTTCCTAAATGGCTACTTTCATAGAGGGTGCCGTTGGCGAAAGTGTGTTCGTGTCCAGCTGAGATAAATCTTGGTGGGGTGGTTTGATGCATTCTGGGCGCTGGGGGTCTGTTTGGTGGTCTGGTGTCTCTAAAGGATTGTTGCATGTCAAGAAATTGTCGCACCGATTCCAAGCTTGTTTTCTGCTGTATTATTGCTTCTGTTGATTTTTCAATAGGTTTGTTCTGTGATTGCTCTGTGTTAAGTAAAGGAAGTGACCAGGCTCCTTCCCGTTGTTGTTCGATAATTGTCAAGGTGTCAGGTGTACTTGAGGTGCTTGAGGTGCTTAGTGGGTTATTGATCGGGTCGTTGGATACGTTCGTGTTCACTTGTAAGGTTGGTTCAGGGCGATTTTCCCCTAAGTCTAAAGCAGTACTTTGGGATGAGGGGGGAGAAATGAACATTTAATACCTTAGCGGCTGATCTTGTAAAGTGTTTGTTAGAGGACATATTCTTTTAAGTTTAATCGCATCGAATTGTTTTACTTGTGTGTGGCTTTTTTTTTTGGATGTGTATATCTCTATTTATTATTATTTATGTGTAATTTTATTTTCGTTTATTTTAGTTTCTGTTAGGTGCGATTAACTAAGTTAGATAAGGTCTTTTTTTTTTATTTCAAAGTTAATGTAAGGTATGTATAGAATAATCAAAATTAATGGTAGTGATAATAAAAATTTTTGTTTGGGCACGTATCATTTTAATTTCTATCGAGGTAACGAAGATTCTTTAGCAGGACGACATTATAAAGTGGAAGCAAGTGTCGAGTAAAGAGATGTATATATGAGCGCAGCTACGGTTCATGACTGGTGTCAGTTGTCCTGCTGGTACAACGACCGGCGAAAGGAATTTATTTTTCATTAAATAGCGCATTTAGTAACGTTATTAGAAAATCGCAAAATATTACGAAGGTAAAATACTTGTTTTAGGGAGAAAAAAGATTTTGACAAGGGGTTAGGAGAATTATGAAGAATTACTCCTGGGTCTCGAAACCATTTTATGAGGTCCGAGGTTCGGAACAAATACAGTGATATCAAAGCATTTTATTACCAACTCCCCCCGTGTAATTAATACACCAAGTATGTCTTTATCCAACATTTCAGCGCTGTCAGAATCAAGCATGAGGTGTGAGACTACTTCTACCTTCCTCCCCCCCACATTCCGTCTCAGTCACTCCCTACTATGTCAGAAGACGAAGCCACCATCGAGGCGATCTTCGGCACTGGCATGGTCGTCACGGAAACACTGACTGGCCGGATCGTGTCAGCGAGCCAGACGCCTGCGACACGCACTCTTGACTCTGCTCATCCCATCGAATTTAGAGATTCCTTAATATCTAGAATCAAAACAGCTGAGTCAACGTTCTCCTCCCAATCGGCCAAAGCTGATTTTCTCGTAGAACAGGCTACGAAGCAAGGAGAATTCACAAAATTAGTGACTACTTTTAATCCAGCGCAACGGATTTCAATACTGGATCACATTTCATCGAAATTTACAAAAGATAAACCAGTAGATGTCCAAGTATGCGGAATAAAATTTCCAATTCCCCGCATTACATCATCCAGTATTAATGACGTTCTATCAGGATTGAAAGTCTACCACAACAAGTTACTATCATCGCTAGCTGCATCACTCGAGCTTCAGAAACGCAGACTGGACATAGAACGCACGCTCAGGAATCTTCATTACCATCTGGAGCCTAGAGCCAAAGAAGTGTCCTCTCGATCACCAAGACTCGATGTAACAACAGCTATTTTAATAGCTATAGTATTAGAACTAGCCGTTTACGACTCGCAAAAACGCGCACTCGACGCACTAGCATCAACTCCCATGATAGATGACGAAACTATTGGAGGTAGCTTCGTTTCGATGACGAACCAGTTCTCTGACCACGTCACTCGCTCAGCAACTATGGCACAAGAGTCCGCCATCAGTACGTGCGTCAGTGTGACATATAACTTAAACACACGTCAAATGAAGCAACTTCTAACTTACATCTTAGACACAGATGACACATATGAATGGAATCGTTACCATTCAAACTTGCGGGTATGACCTACGAAGAATTAATGGAAGAAATGGAAAATGTGGATGCTGAACCCATACCTTCAGATTGTGAATCAGTAATAGAGGAGCAGTCAGAAGACGAAGCGGAGGATACCAACTGTCGATATCGACATTTTACAGTCCGACGGCGATTCAGACCCAGAAGAAAATTTGCCGATTTCAGTTATACGACATAGATTGAAGATGATGTCAAAGGAACGCAACTAGACTAAGAACACAGCTCCAACAAAACCAGGTGACTTCGATTCTGAGACCGGGGTGAGGGATACTGTGAAAATATGGAATCTCCCACACCTGGAAAACTTTTTCAGCTTTTTTTCACTGACGATTTGTTGAAGCACATAGTTTTCCAAACTAATTTATATTGTCATCAAACATCTGCTAAAGTATCCGGTAACGTCACAAACCTAGAAAAAGTGAAAATGTTTTTAGGCATAAATATGTTGATAATATCAGATTGCGGCGTTACATAATAGGAAACTTTTTCTCCTCAAATACAGAACTGAAGGATTATATCCAAACCACATCATCAACGGGACCAACGGAGCGATGAACTTGATAAGACATGACGCAGGGCGGACAGGACAAAAGACAACGAACTTCAATTTAAGGTTGAGAAAAAGCATTTGAAATTTGGAAATTTGGAAATTAGAATAACTATGAGTGAAATTTTCAGAACAACCAAAGCATGTGAATCTATTTTATTAGCTTTAAAACGTACTTTCCCTTTTTTCCATATTAAATGAGTTTAAAAGACGTCAGTCTAAGAGATATCAACAAATTTTCAATACAATAAAAATTAAAAACATTCGTAAACTTAATGAATTGATATCTTTGCAATTGTTAAATTTAAAAGTTCAAAAAAAAAGTTCATTCCCTCCAACGAGGAATGATATAAACATTAAAAATATTCTTGCAGATTTAGAATACATTTTATTAAGTATACCAGAACAAGAAAGGGACATTGTCAGGGCCCAGTATACCAACGTCATTACGAATTTTCTCCATAAAGACCTATCAAATTACAATTTAATAACTTCTATGTTTAACAAATGTAAAAGGTTCTTGAAACAACATCCAGAAATAGTGGTAACTAAAAGGGACAAAGGTAATGTTACTGTTGTAATGTACAAAGAAGTTTACATTCAAAATAGCTTAAAATTGCCTTATGATGTAAAGTATTACTCCAATCTCAATAGAGACCCTACTACTACATTACAATTAAAAGCTAATAAGATAGTTTCGTCTTTAGTTAACAAGAAGGAAATTGCCACAGAGTTAAAATCATCTTTAATGATATATAACAGTACAGCTCCTCGTTTTTACACTCTACCTAAAATTCATACAGAAACATTGTCAATGAGACCCATCTGTGTCACAATGAACGCACCTAACAGTAAACTAGCCAGTTTCCTCAATGACATTAACTAATACTTATGACACTAACAACGACTACCACGTCAAGGATTCTTTTAGCTTCAGTTCCTTTATCAATAACTATCAGTTACCTGAAAATTATGTTTTGGTCAGTTTTGATGTGATTTCTCTTTTCACAAACTTACCGTTTGAGCTCATCAAAGAGAGTCTCAAAAATTCTTGGATAAAGATTAAAGATCATTGTAATATGACCTGGTCATCCTTCATCGATACGTTACAGTTCATTTTTGAATCCAACTATTTAGTTTTTGAAGACCGGTATTACAAACAAGTCATGGGTACTCCTATGGGATCTAAGATCTCACCAATTTTACTGAACTTTGTTTTGGATGAGTTGGTGAATAAATGTATTGAACGCACACCATTTCATCTTCCGTTTGTTAAGAGGTATGTCGATGACCTTATCCTGTCAGTACCGGAGGGTAGAGTCAACGAAGTGCTCGACATTTTCAACGACTACAATGAAAAATTCGCCTTGGAAATAGAAAATTACAGGAAAATTCCTTACCTTGATATGTTGCTTATCAGATGTCATGATAACGTAATAAGGACTAAATGGTATCGTAAACCAATCTGCAGTAATCGTTTCCTGCATTTCTCATCTTATCATCCTTTTAGGATGAAGATTAACCTAATCAATGCCCCGAAAGACAGAGTGCTAAGGTTATCGCATCCCCAGTTTAAAAAAGAAGATCTTATTAAATTAAAAACTATTTTATTACATAACTCTTACCCTGAAATATTGATTTCTAAATTATTATTCAAAAATTCATCCATAGAGGCAAATGGATCTAATGGAACCAATCTGTCTAATAGTTTAGCTTTAGAAGAGATGGACCATCATGGTTCGGATAATACTCCATTGGAGCCCCCAGAGATTAGTTTGTTCAGATCGTTACCTCACATAGATGAACTCACATCCAAACTTATCAATATTGTTAAGAGACCTAACCTTAAAATAGCTAGAAAAATTTTGAAATTAGGTAATAGCATTTTCACTAGAGTAAAAGCTCCTCATAGTATTAAAGAGAAATCTGGGTTAGTTTACAAAACCAATTGTAAAGATTGCAACAAACCTTACATAGGCCAAACTTCCAGAACGTTGTGGGGTAGAATGCTCTCACATAAGAATGACATCAAAAATTTCAAGAAAACGTGTGCATTAGCTGAACACACATTACAGCTAAATCATAATTTTGATTTTGCAGGCCCTAAAATCTTATGCCTAGAAAACAACGGTTTTAAGAGAAATTTTCTAGAAATGGAACATATTAAACTTGACAATACCTGCATCAATAAAAGATCAGACATCGACAACCAGAGTAATATTTATGAATATATCCTCAAATTAAATTTAAAGAATTACATCCTAACGTCGCATTAAATTGTCTATTTTGAGTTTTCATATAATTGAATTCTTTGATTTTCACTCTTACCTATATATAATTTTTTAGTAGTCCCATGCATTCGGATCTTTACTATGGACTTATTCTTTTGTTGTTTCAAGACAAAGGATACCATTTTCATGAATTCCATGTTCCATGTCATTTGTCGTGAAAGTCTGTTTTTGTTCGTTGGTTTTTTTAAGCATGTGTCCTGTTTAATCAAAAATTTAACTTTTATCAGTTAACATCCGTAATATCTTGCAAGATTCTGTAATATTGCCTACATGTAACTCTTCACTCTGTTAAGTGACTCATTGTAGTAAGTTACTTGTATTTTGTTTTTCGAATTACATTGTGTTAACATGGCTAAAATTTTTGTAGATGTCCTGAAGAAGGGTATGACAATACTCGAAAGCTTGACATTAAAGAGAGTACCACTACATTAGGCCTCATATTTTATTACTGCATCCCCACAAGGTAGATCTCGTCGAATTCCTTTTTGTTGAGATTGAGTGATCTTTATTGCGTTTTTCATCTAGTCAGTCACGACTACCCTTTCGCTTTATATATATATATATATATATATATATATATATATATATATATATATAGCTGAAGGGTAGTTAAACGAATTGTGAAGTGACCTCTGTAGAGAGTGGACTGTATAGATCTCTCGTAGATCGTGGGTGACTGCGGAGAATAATCTTGTCTCCAGGTTGTAAGGCTGAAGACGGTCTAGTTGAATGGAGAGAGAGCGTGACGTACCTCTCCGGGGTTGGATCTGAGGGCGTATTGTGCAGATCCGGGTTTGAAGTTCTCGAAGTTTGTGGTTGTCATATCTTGAAGATCTCGTAGAACTCTCAGGGCGTAACGTGAGAGCGTGTA
The DNA here is from genome assembly GCA_946251905.1 of Cryptocephalus moraei. NCBI lineage: Eukaryota > Metazoa > Arthropoda > Insecta > Coleoptera > Chrysomelidae > Cryptocephalus > Cryptocephalus moraei. The sequence goes on from OX276459.1 coordinate 18,288,961, forward strand.
GGTTGGGGTGACGTAAAAAGACCACCAACACACGTCGTTTTTGAGCATACTACGTATACTGATTTATTGTCCCAAATTTCAAAGCTTTTATACTTATATTTACTTTTATATTTATATCTTATTTTACATTGGCTGAATGAGATATTATTTGAATATCTTGCACCAAACTGACGTTCTTGAGAAGCGCTTGTTATCACGTTTCCTAGACGTTGTATTATGATTAGTCAGCTAAGTGAACTTGACCGCTTCACGTTCAATTGTAATTGTTTTCCTCTAGTAACGTGAAACGATCGCTAGTGTTATTGATTCGTGTGCGAAAGTTAAAACAATCTAATAATGTTTTGCACACATATCCTCGCTCTCAATTATGAATTATTTTTCTGTTTTGTAAAAGAACGCGTATTAATTTCAATGATTAAATTATGTAAAAATTTCCTAAATTCGGTTACAATAAATTATGATTTCTTCACCTAAAATTCCCTTAAATAATGTTGAAGCTAGCGTAAACAGTATTAGTGACCAACCAGTTGAAAAAAGGTGTCTTCAATAGTGGAATTTCCAATATTTGTTTATGGGGAGGTGGTCAATTTGGCCACGATTTAGTGACACACTTTGATATCGGTGGAGCTTTCGGAAAGTATTATTTCCTTCATCAGGACAATCTGCAATTCAATGACATACAATAATGAAAAATATTTGTATGACTCTACTTACTATCGTGTGCACAATTTTAAAATTAAGACATCGTTGTAACAGAGCGTAGGATTAATGGGATAATGTTAAAAATAGAATTACCACATGTTCATCGTATGATGACTTGAGAAGAAAGAGATTAATAATTTTTACATTGGACTGGGTCATGGAATGTGTATTACTTTTGGCGACGGACAGATGTAAATTTTACAATTTCACAAGACCGTATTCTGCACCCGAATAGCGCTCCGATATTACTGGCCGGGAATGATTAGAGGCATCGCCAAGTATGTTCGGAGTTGCGAGTCATGCCAGAGATATAAGGTGTCACAACAGAAACCGCCAGGATTGATGCAACCATCCAGAAATCGGGAGCCGTGGGAAACCGTCTGCACCGACCTGATGGGACCGTTACCTCGCTCCGCAAAGGGCAATCAGTACGTCGTCGTATTCCAGGACCAGTTCACCAAGTGGGTCCAGGCACGAGCGATCCGTAGCGCCACCAGTCAGACTGTAACAAGAGCATTCTACGAAGAAGTGGTAACCCGTTTTGGTTGTCCTAAGACTGTACTTAGCGACAATGGAACTCAGTACACCGGCTGGCCGTTCCAAGAACTCCTGAAGGAATTTAACATTCAACACCGCACCACACCGCCGTACACACCACAAGCCAATCCCGTTGAAAGAACGAATCGCACCCTGAAAGTAATGATAGGGCAGTTCAGCGAGAACAACCACCGCCGATGGGACGCCCATCTGCACGAGTTGGTTTTTGACATTAACACTTCTCGCCACGAGTCCACCGGTTTCACCCCAGCAATGCTGAATTTTGGCAGAGAACTTGAACCCCCGCACCGACTGTTCCGAACTCCGGAGAACTCTCCGCCCGCTGAACCCACCGAAACCGAGACCGCCGAGAGACTTGGACGTCTGGAAAAATTACGAGATGTGTTCTCCCTTGTCCGCGTACACCTCGCTAAGGCTTTCACAACACAGAGCCACCATTACAATTTGCGTCACCGAGACTGGCGATGTCACGTGGGCGATAAAGTTCTGAAGCGCGAGGTTAACTTGTCCGATGCAGCACGCGGATTTGCCGCCAAACTCGCACCACGATACTCCGGGCCTTATACCATCGTGAAAGTCCTGTCCCCCGTGGTGTATAACTTACATAAAGAAGGTTCACATTAAAGACCTCAAACTGTTTTCGGCAGAGCCGGAATAAAACGAAGCCGTCCTGTTCCAGAAATACCGCCGTCTACGACTGAAACAGCCGGGAGGCGCCGGCGCTGTGAAGGACGTTCACCCGACACAACGAAACCAGGACCCAGTGGCGTGCCATCGGGTTGTTAGCTGAGACCGCCGCCGACAGCACACAGCAGAATCGCCGAGATCGACGCGCCGGCCGGCGCTTCGATGGATGTTCGGTCGACGCGACGAGGCCCGCACCCAGTGGCGTGGCACCGCGTAAATCACCTGGGTCGCCGACATCGATGAAACCGCCGCCGACCGACTGCTATTAAATTAAGTATCAACGAAAGTGATTAATTCTGGTCTTCTTTTTAGGAAAATGGACGAGATTAATCCCGAAGTCATCCTGGCGCTCGAGGACGCCCTGCGGGAGGAGTTGGATGGGGAGACCAGAGACGCTCGACCCACAACGGCCGACGCTTTCGCCCAGACCGAAGCCGCCCTTCCCCGGCCACTCTCCGATACCGAATTGACCGACGCCGCCGCGCAGACCACGGCAGGGCCTCCCTGGTCACAAAGTGTGACTGTTGATGCCGCCGTTCAGACTACCCCTCTCCCGAAGACGCCTGAGGAACAGGCCAGAGAATGGCCCTCCACCCGCCAGGGGAGAAGGAATCTGCGGGTGGCTTACCGCCGGGGTTTCCTGCGCCGCATATACCAGGGCCCGAACAGTTCGTACGTGGGTGACCTAATGCCCAGCGCGGACGACGACCCGTTCCCGGCGCTGGCCGCCCTTGAGCTCCTGGAGGCAGAGTTCCGGGTAGGGGAGTCGGACTACCAGACCCATGGAGCAGCGACGACCAACGCCGCACCGACCACCGTCGCGTCGCCCACCGCCGGAATAGAAAATAATATAATTCTGACGCCGCCCGCTGTCGCCCGGATACCCATCGCCGCCGATACATGCTGGAGATGTGGAGGTACGGGGCATCAACGGGAGAGCAACCGCAATCCGGGAATGGTATTCTGCTCCAGATGCGGCCTCATAGGACAACTATCCCTGGACTGCCGCTGTCGACACCGCACCGGGGAAGCAGAACCATAAGTTTTTATTTTCACTTATTTGTTTATTTGTTATTATTTATTTATTTAGAATTTATGGCATGGAAACATTTTTTTATACAGGAGTACGAGAAAAGGGGTGGGTTTTGTTAAAATAGGTTTCGGGTATCTTTCAAATGCGTTTTTCTTTTTCGTTAATAATCTGGGGATATGATCAAAAATTTGACTTTTATTTTTAGGGACTCAGCCGGTTTTAAGAATAGACATTATGTTTTTGTTTTTGTAAATAGGAACACGTGCAACCGTTTAAAACCGCGAAAGGCTTCGGCACCTTATCCGCCTATGTTATTGAGACGAAAAGCAATAATTTCCGTATGCAACCGTTACAATTATTGCTTTTCTTGAGGAAGAAAAGGGGTGATATAATGAAGCCCATTTTTAGAGAATTGAGAGTAGACCACCCAGTATACAATTGATCGCGGAATCAAACCTATCTCGGATAGATGGCGGCCGATAAGGCACTGTTCAACCTACCATCGTTTAAATACCAAGACTAAATAAATGTAAACCACTCGCCCCCTACGGCGTTCTCTGCCCGAGTTAATCCAAGGTGAGAACCACTACTTATTTCCGTTATTCGTATTTATTCGTTGTTGTCTGTCTTCGTCCGACCGACCGATATTTGTAATTGTGTGACTGTGAACGTACCGCCGACCGCCGCTATATGTAACTATTTATTATTTGTTACGTAATCGTCCATGATCTGTGCTCGTCACCGCCGTTAATTTTACGACCGCCGAATTCTCTGTTATATGTAACTGTGAAAGTACCGCCGTTGTCTGTCCACTGTAATCGTCACCGCCGTTAATTTTAAGGCCGCCGAATTCTTTGTTATATGTAATTGTGTGCGTATCACCGTCCGATAAATGTAATTGTGAACGTTACCGCCGTTATATATTAGACCGACTGAACTATTTGTTATCTGTTATCTAATCGTCCATTACCGACCGCTAATAGCAAATGTTTTGCTATTCCGTCTGTATGTGTTAGCTCGTACGTCGAACCATTAACACCCGTCTCTCTTAGAACCGCTACGAATTAATTTTGCCCTTCGTTGTAGGGGAAAATTAATTTGCCGCTGCCCTCCGCTTGCTCTCTCTCACACTCTCGCTCTCTCGTAATAGCCGCACTACCGAATATTAGCCACTGCACGTTTTTCTATCGTCTCCGTATTTAGCTATTTCCCTTTCATTGTAAAATTGTTAGGATAATCTTCCGTTTTCGCATTTTCAGTTTTAAGAAGTTTTTTTCATATCTTAGATTCTAAATATTTGTAAGAGTATTTCTACTTTCCGTTTTCGCATTTTCGATTTATTAAACTGCTTTCTTCTCTTCTCACTGTTATTTAGAATACCTTTTATTTCTCTCCAACTGTGATAATAATAATATTCTCGCATCCGTGTGTTTCCTTTTCGAAATACCAAAAATAATTGTAAATAAGTTTTTGCCCGGTTCCCGTTCGACGACCTAACGCCGGCAGGTGTTAGTTGTACGTATTGTTTTCCTTCGCCGTTTGGAAATAAAATAATTTGGATTTTCTATTTTTGAGCGTGTGTTTCATTTCTACAGACAACCCTGGTAATCTCCTGAGTTCGTAAATTACCCAGGCATATTCCCGAGGGAGAAAACCCTTAAAAATCTGGCGCTCGAGCAAAACCGTAAAACCGACTCTTAAAACCGTTTCCCGAACTCCCGAAATCCATCCCAGCGCCAAATCTCACTAGTAACCGCACTAAGCCCGTTACAAGTGGACTGTATAGATCTCTCATAACTCTTGGGTTGCTGCGGAGCTGAATCTAGTCTCCAGGTTGTAAGACTGAAGACGGTCTCGTAGATTGGAGATCAGGGCGTGACGTGATCTCTTGAAGTTGAAGTTCTAAGTAGTATGGAGAGAGGGCGTACCGTCCTCCCCGATGTACCTGAGGGCGTAACGTGCAGGTCCGAGATTGAAGTTCTTGAAGTCTGGAGAGAGGGCGTGACGTACTTCTCCGGGGTTGATCTGAGGGAGTAACGTGCAGATCTGGGGTTGAAGATCTTGAAGTTAGAAGTTGTCGTATCTTGAAGATCTCGTAGTGCTCTCAGGGCATAACGTGAGAGCTTGTAGGTTAGGGTGGAGTTAGGCAAGACCACAACACACTGTCGTTTTGAGCATACAAGGTATACTGGTCTATTACCAAAATTTCACAAGCTATTATACATCATCAAATTACATTGGTTAGATGGCAAATTATGTTTTGTTATCTTTTGGCGTGCTAGATTTTCTTTCTGCTGGCCTAGCTGTGTGCTTGAACTTACCGAGCGCTTTTATTATCATATAACGAGGACTGGTGTTATGCTTACGCGATTAATTATTGTTGTAAGATTTTGAAATTATCACTTTGATCCGCGCTTTTTCGTCCACCTAAGCGACTCAGTTGTTTAATTCCCTATTTAATAGTTATTAATTACTTAATAATTGATTACTTTATCAGCACGCACACCACTGACTTAGTTGTTCTATTTAATTTTTGATTACTTAATTTGCAAGTAGAATTTTCACCTAAGATGTTTTTAATAACAAGTTGCCCTAGTTCCCAATTTAATTGTTATTAATCCCTAATTGAAGAATAGGTTTCCTAAATCCCTATTAAATCCCTACAACCCTACTTAGCTCTCTTTTATGTTGATCGTAGAGTCAACAACTTACATTACACTTTTGTTTTGGTGCCACTACGCCTTTCATAAGTTGTAATTGTTAGTTTTTAATGAAATAATAAGTACTAATAATAGTACCTATTATTAGTACCTAATAGTAAGTAATACCTAGTTACTTAGGTAATAATAGTAATAATAAATAGGTACATTAAAAATTTACAATTAATTATTATTCGTTAATTGTGGAATCGTTACTTATTTATTAATTTTTAGATGTCCAAATTTTGCCCAACACTGAGTTTCAATCAATCAATAAATCATCATTCAATAACACTATTACTATAATGATAACAATTAAAATACTTGTAGGTTTATTACGTAAATTACTTTCAAGGGGTGAAGCCCTAATGATGCCGGTGGAACACACTAAAGTTCCACAATCCACGATATTGCGTTGTTCCCTCAGGAATTTTTAAAGAAAATTGGGTTTTCTTATAAGAAGATAGACAAGCGCCTGCGCATTATGGAATCTACAAGAATTCAATACTGGAGAAGAGACTATTTAGAAAAAAATTGTGGGTATAGAAATTGTAATAAGAACTTTTTTTTTAAATGAAATATGGTTCGACACGCATGATACCGTCAAGGATGGCTGGCAAGATTTGTCTGTACACAGCCAATTACAAGTTCCAACTAACAGAGGGAAACGAATTAGTATCCTTCACTGTGGTTCGAGCAGTGGATGGGTTTCTGACTGCTTGTTGTTGTCAACAAGAAATATTGCAAAATGCAGTTTGGATTACCTCGAAGACGAATGCAAATGTTTTTGAACAATGGATGGAACATACTCTATTACCAAGACTACCACCCGACAGTGTTATTGTTTTAGATAACGCTCCTTACCATAGTCGTGTTATAAATAAAATACCTAATGAATTATTATTGAATGACTCCCATTTCTTACTTCAACGAGCGCCGTGGATAATAACAGTCGAGAATCTTGATTGGATTCGACAACGTCGCCTTGCCTCGAATGCGTTAGGCTCAATGCACACGGGCGATTTTCATCGCCAAATTCGCTGCGAGCTCGCAGGGAAGATTTCTCCCGGGCGGTGGCGAACCAAAGAAACAAATGGTGTGTGGTCGACGAGTTCGCAGCGAGTTCGCCGCGTGCACGCTGCTAGCCATCCGGGTTTGAAGACAAATCGGAGAACGAACAAAATAATAGGTAACTTTGGTAGTAAAAGCATGTTTTTGCTGGACATAACACTCTTGACATACAAAAAATATTAGGAAAATGCACTCTTCTTTTTAAATACAATTATCTTGCCACGGAACAGCACCAGCGTTGCTTAAAAAATATTCTGCCAATACATTTCTTCTCTGAGTAAATGTTCGTCCACCTTGTCTAATGGTGTTGCTATTATCAAAGTCACACAAGCCATTAATAACGAGCGTGTCCTCATATTTGTATCTCTTGCTCTTACATAATTGTGCAGAATGCAACAGTATTCTATTATACTTATCACTAAGTCAAGTTTTACATCCATAGCTCTGTGAAATATCCTCCACTTATTTGTGAGGATGCCGAAGGAACATTCCACGTTCCTACGAGCTCTACATAGACGGTAGTTAAATATCCGTTTGTTGTAACGTAGAAATTTTCCCGTGTAAGGTCCCATTATAAAATCAGACAAAGAAAACGCTTCATCCCCAACAAATGTATAAGGCATCATAGTTACAGTTGTCCCAGGAAGAAGTTGTGGCCTTGGTAAGTTTGCTTGGCCCTTTTCCAACATACTGTACATCTTAGAGTTTCCAAAAATTGTACTATCGGATTCTCGTCCACATGAACCCACTTCAATATAGTTAAACATATAGTTGGCATCGGCAACTACGTAGAGCACAACCGAATGAAATTTTTTTGTAGTTGAAGTACTGCGAGGCGTTGAAATCCGGTTGGACGGTACTTGCATGTTTTCTATCTAAGGCGCCCAAACTATTGGGGAAGTTTGCTTGCTCAAAAAATATTTCAGCCTTTCTGCCAGCCTTCGACAGTGAATTGTGGCATACACTCATGACGGAGATTAGTCCAGATAGCATAGCAGACCCTTCTAATATTTTTCGTTACAGTTGAGTGTCCGAGTCTGTACCTATAATGTAACTCAATCATACTGCACCCAAATACCTAAAATAAAAAATACCTAATAAAAAATAACTAAAATAAAGAAAGTCGTCCTAATCATACAATACATCCTAAAAAGTGTTTGTTTTACAGGTACTAAACTTATGAAAAAATGGAAGGGATGCGAGATAATTTTTTTGAAAAGTATGAAAAAGAAAACCGTATTCTGGGCAAGGCGCCAGTAACAGGACATATATCTATGCAAGACAGATGGAGTTTTTGTTGCATTGTGGTATTTCATCTGCAACAGTAACAAGTGTTGATGAAGATACGGAGACACAAATTGATGGATACGCGAATAATCCAGTGGCAGAAAGAAACGTTGCAGAATCAGCAGAGCCGCCTGTAGGACCATCGAGTCGTCAGAATCCACCACTTTCAGCTACGCCCAAGCCAAACGCAAGAGATGCAAAAAAACATACCACCCAAGAGAACGCACACTACTACTGAATTTTCTAGAATTCCTGCAGCAAAACGACGTGTGATAGTAAAAGGGAGTTTATTAAAATTTATGAGTTCTATCCCTGCAGAGCCACCAGTGCAACCGACAAAAGTTTTTTCGAGTCGTTAATGCCTATAGTAAAGAGCCTACCTATGGACACCAAACTGGAATTCAGGTGGAGTGTCATGAATACACGAAAAGAGTTGCTAATTTAGGGCTAATTTAGTTGCTAAGAGGGAATTTATACTGCTGCACATGTACCTTTCATTACCACCGTAAACCAACCAGTATCCATATCAAATCTAAATCAGCAACAGCTAACCACGCACAATCCTCCACAAATGTTACAACAATATTCTTACACCAACCGCCCCCAGTAAATCAGGAAAGTCATGTGGATTTATCATATCCGTGGGAGTCTTTATCACCAAACAACTCCCAAAATTCGTCATACACCCCTCCCATCGATAGGAATATATTCGAATGAAAATTAAGACTAGGATGGATACACTTTTTGTTAATGTTACAGCTAACATCTCTACTGGGTTGACTGGAAGTCGCATAGTTGTATTTTCACTTTCTATGGTATCTTTCAATTTATTAGCTAGCTCGTTGAACGACGGAATACTCATTCTAAAGTAATTAATTAATTAAATTCCAATTTAAAACAAAAAACCATATTGGTTGATTTTGAGTTGGCCGTTATAAACAGTTTAAAAAATAGTTTTCCGGATAGTGAAATCAAAGAGTGTCTTTTCCACCTTAATCAAAATATATATCGAAAAATTCAAGAAAATGGGTTACAACCACGTTATCAAGATGATACCCAATTCGCCTTACAGTTGAGAAAGCTACCAGCACTTGCTTTCCTTCCTCCAGCCGATGTTTTGAATGCGTTTGCAGATCTTTGACATTTACCTCCGGAAGCCTTACTAGTCGTGGATTATTTCGAAGATACATACATTGGAAGACCACAACGTCGTGGTAGACGACGGCCGACCTTCGCTATCGAGATGTGGAATATGTACTGTTAGATACCTACCCGACAGTAGATAAGCAAATCTCAGAATTTTAACATTATTAAATAATTATACTTGAGCACCTGCTAATTTTCTTCACCACTAAGTCAGCTATCCACGCCCCAGAGGCGCCTCTCACGATCTTAGTGTCTCGGTTCCCACAGGATCCGCAGACGAGCAGACGACATTTATGATTCTTTACGATTATGGAAAGTCGCGATACAACATCCCGACTTTCTTGATAAACGAGGCTAACCATTAATAAAATACCACCACAGCTGGTGGGCCACCCCTAAGTCGGGAAGATAACTAATCTAGAACGCACATGCTCAATATTTATGACATCCCCTTAGAAGTTCTCACGGGAAGAAATCCCATCAGGTCCGATTTGCGATCGGACCAATGAGAGAGGCGCTCGCCCTGCTAAGGGAAGTGACTTAGCCAATCAACAACGGGTTCACACCCCCATCTTGGAGGGGTGTAAACCATAAAATAGCAGATACTTGGCGTCCACATCGACTTTTGACATTGATTCCATGTTTTGTTTTAAAGTAATCGTTGTCACGCACCGTGACAATTGTGTAAAATCTTGTAATAATTCAACCTAATAAACTTAGTTATGTAACTTCGGTTGTGGTCATTCGGTCTCCATCCTGACAACTCTTCGTGTTGGAATACACGATTATCAATTATTCCTGGTGTCAAGAAACCACTGAGGCACACAACAGACATTTCTGGTGTCAGAAGTGGGATCCTGCTACAGTTCCTGAGGACCGAGGCTTCGAGCTTCTTCAAGAACTGGTGGGCTTCAACCCCTTCGAGCAGAACTTCAAGGAAGACGAACTACCCGCTCCAGAGCCAACGCCGCTCCGAAAAACCGTAAGTGACACGATTCCTATAATCGACTTAACTGTTGTAAAAAGTTCTACCACAATCCCTTTATTTCCATTGTTTCTCTTTTTAAAAGCAAAATTCCCCCCTACTTATTAAAAACCTCATCTTAAACTCAATTCTTCATTTCAAATAATTTTTTTATATATAATGTCGCAATTGTTTCAATTAGCGTTCCTCTGCTCTCTCATACCAAAACAATTTGACGGTAAAAAGTGTGAGTATAATGAATTCTTAACAAATTGTAAAAATGCAATGAAATTAGCTCAACCCAACCAGCATGAACCCCTATTTGCTGCTTATATAATATCAAGAACAACTGGTAATGCTAGGTCTCATATACAAGGAAAGAGTCATAAAGATTGGGAGGAATTACAAACAGTTTTAGCCGTCTTATATCAAGATAAAAAACACTACGTACAATTAATGGAGGAATTAAACACCTTGAAACAAGGGAATTTAGAATCAGTTTTAAACTTTCATGAACGTATTGATAAAATCGGGACACGTTTAATAAATTCATTACCGGATAACGAAAATGAGGAAAACAAAAAAAAAATAGAGAAGGGAAAATTGAAACCATTAGAGAATTGGCACTCAGCCGATTTATTCATCATTCAAAACAAGAAATTTCTAGATTTCTTAGAGCGCAAGATCTTAACGACATGTCCACAGCCTTAGTAAAAGCCTCAGAGGAAGAAAGAGCAATTGGCATTTCAAGCAGTGAATTTAAAACTAAATTATCTTTAAAATTCTGTAGCTTTTGCAAAAAGAATGGACATCTCTTGAAAGATTGCTTCAAAAATAACAATAACCCTTCTATCCACTTTAATCAACCTGCAAATCGTCAAAATGGAGATAATAATAATTTTAACAAACAAAATTTCAACCGACAAAATACCTTTCCTAACACGAAATTCTGCAACTATTGCAAAAATCGAGGTCATTTAATCAATGAATGCCGAAAACGCGAATACAACAATAGACAAAAGTCCAGTAATAATCCTCAAAATCGCCAAAACAGTGTACCGGAAAACTCCCGTCCTACTCAACAAGTCCATTTAAACTCGTTACCTGCCCAAGTGGATGTCGGCACTCGGGGTAGCAGATATTCACACGGCGTAAAAACTAATAACTCTCAAATTCCAAATTCGACGAGTAGCTTACCTAATCCTAATTCAAATTTTTATAATTCCAATCCGCTAACTCGTTACTTGACTTCCGATGCTCTCAAATCTAATTATATTTCGCACATCCGTAGTGATATGCATAAACAAATTCTAAATCCAGAGAGCACCGATCCAATTCCAAATCAAAATCGGGAAATTATTAACTCTGAATCCAGCGGTAAGTTTTCAAAATCCGTCGACATACTCCTAACTAATGAAAATGTCGCGTATGTCAAACTCACGTATCAAAACGTCAATTTCAAATTCTTAGTCGATACTGGTGCAAATGTATCTCTAATCAAATTACCTAAATTAAAACTTACCCAATCAACATAGAATCCCCGAGAAATCCTACCCAATCAACATAGAATCCCCGAGAAATCCTAACACTAAACGGTTTAAGTGCTAATGCACCCGGCTCCACTATTGCTAGCATAGCCATACCATTCGATATTTATAAAAAGAAATTCAATATCAATATCAATATCTCCGTTCTTAATTTTTCAACCCGTTCAGCTAAACCAAAAATCGATCGAATAAAGTTATTGAAAGAAAACCTCCGACTTGACCACTTAAACGAGAAAGAGAAACGTTCAGTAACTGATCTCTATACCGAATTTAATGACATTTTTTCCTGATGATCATTTAACTTGTACTAAGTCCATACAACATGAGATTAATGTGACCGACCCAACTCCTGTACATTCCAAAATCTATCGATTTCCCCAGGTACATAAATTAGAAGTAGACAAGCAAGTAAAGAAAATGTTAAAACAAGGTATAATCGGGCCTTCAGCCTCACCCTATTGCAGTCCCTTGTGGGTCGTGTCAAAAAAGGTCGATGCCTCTGGTGAAAAAAAAAAATGGCGAATCGTAATAGATTATAGAAAACTCAACGATGTTACTGTCGGCGACTCTATCCTTTGCCAAACATCGAGGAAATCCTTGACCAATTAGGACATTCACAATATTTCACACTTGATCTTGCTAGCGATTTTCACCAGATAGGGATGAAACCTTCAGATATTCCGAAAACAGCATTTTCTACACCCTTTGGTCATTACGAGTTCACTAGAATGCCCTTTGGCCTCCGAAATTCTCCTAGCACCTTTCAAAGGCTCATGAACACCGTTCTAACCGGGTTACAAGGACTACAATGCTTCGTTTACTTAGACGACATAGTAGTCTACGCGAGTTCCATAAAAGAACATACCGAGAAAACTAGAGCAATTTTCAGTAGACTACGTAATAATTAACTCCTTTTACAACCCGATAAATGCGAATTCATGCGCAGAGAAGTCGCATACTTAGGTCATTAGTGACAAAGGTGTCGCTCCTAATCCCGAAAAAATCAAAGCTATTTCCGCCTATTCACAACCAACAACTGAGAAACAAATAAAACAATTCTTAGGGTTAACAGGGTACTATCGCCGCTTCATATCAAATTATTCGCAAATCGCGAAACCCTTAACGACATTACTAAAAGAGGACAATCCTTTCAATTGGACTGACGAAACACAGACGTCATTTGACACATTCAAGACAATTCTTACGACAGATCCTATATTACAATATCCTGATTTCCGTAAAGAATTCATTTTAACAACGGACGCATCTGACTATGCCATTGGCGCTGTGCTTTCCCAAGAACAAAACGGAAGTGATTTACCTATCGCTTTCGCTTCACTCACCTTAAATAAAGCTCAAGTAAATTATTCAACAACCGAAAAAGAAGCACTTGCTATAGTATGGGCAACGAATCATTTTAGGCCTTACCTATACGGTAGGAAATTCACCATTTTCACTGATCATCGCCGACTTACATGGCTTTTCAATTGCAAAAATCCGTCTAGTAGACTTCTACGCTGGCGGTTAAAATTAGAAGAATACGATTATAATGTCCGAATAAACCCGGAAGAGTGAATGCCGACGCGGATGCTCTATCCCGGAACCCAGTTCTTTTAAATACTATCACTGATACGAACAAAACTTACGATGACTTTGTCAAATTCCACTCACAGATGTTCCTCAATGCGAAACTATTAAAGACGGTATATTTTCTAAATTCCCAAACATATTGTTCTATGCTAAAGACTTACTTACTTAAAATAATACATGTTACGAATATTTAAGAGCAATTCATGATTTAACTTCCATCTCTTCGGACGAACCAAATCTATACGACACAATAACTTTAAAAAATAAGAACCAACTGACATTCCTTTCAATTGCTAAATTAAATCACTTCGATAAACAGAACTACAAAAATATTTTTTATTCTTTTCAAAATTTAAAGAAAGAACTCTCAAAAAATAAAATACATACCCTTTATATAAAAAATCCAATAGAAACTAACTCAAACCTCAAACAAGACCTGTTTAATAAATTAATCAAGTATACTTTTTCAAAAATTCAAGTGATCCTTGTTAACAAACCTAAAATAACCCCTGCAAATGAAAACGAAATCAAACGAATCCTCGAAGAAAATCATAATTCATCCATATCCGGTCACTCTGGATATACTCGCACTTATAAACGAATTAAAGAAAATTACAAATGGCACAATATGAAAAAAAGATATTAAAAATCACATTAAATCCTGCACATCATGCCAAATTAACAAAACCAATCATAAACCTACAAAAGCTCCAATGGAAATCACGACAATCAGTGAACGACCATTTCAACGACTCGCTCTTGACATTGTAGGACCACTAACATTAACAGAGAACGGAAATAATTACGTACTGACCATGCAAGGCGACTTAACGAAATTTTCCTATGCCAAACCGATCCCTAATCATGAAGCAGTCACTATTGCCAGTAATCTTCTCGAATTCATCACATTATTTGGTATTCCTGGGTGCATACTCTCTGACCAAGGAACTGACTTTTGTTCAGTCGTGATTAAGGAGCTTAATAGATTTTTTAAGATCAAACACGTATTTGCTAGTCCATATCATCCACAAACGAACGGTGCTCTTGAACGGAGCCACCACACACTTAAAGAATATTTAAAATATTTTATTGATGAAACTCAAACCAATTGGGACGAATACGTCCAACTAGCAATGTTCACTTACAATACATACATACACAAATCAACCAACCTTACACCCTTCGAACTAATATTTGGACACAAAGCCAATTTACCTAAAACCATCACAGGGTCACCCGAAATCAAATACTCTTACGATGACTATTACTCAAATCTAAAATTCAAATTAAATAAGACTCACGAAATTGCCAAAAATAACATAATTCAGGCGAAAGAGAAATCTAAAATTTATTACGATAGAAATGCCAAGGATCACACCTACAAGGTAAATGACCTAGTTTACATTCTAAACAAAAATATTAAAACAGGCCTCAGCAGAAAGCTGAGCTCGAACAACAAAGGCTCCTATAAAATAACAAAAATTAATTAAAATCAAAACTGTGGAATTAGAAATAAAACCTAATAAAAAGGCCACTTATCACACAAATTTATTGAAACCTTTTGTTTCAGATTAAAATGGAACTGTACAAATCCTTCTTCCACTTATTTCCTATACGACTCCTGATCATATTAATCATCATCCAACAATGTTCTACCATAACTAACGAGAACACTCAGATTCACAACAAAGCGGGCATTTATTATCACAATTTAGGACACGCGAAAATCTCGGTCGACAAATTTTCGTTACTATCATTCACGAATGTCTCACTCTCTCATATGAAACTGCATTTTATTAAGTCTGCCTACGAACAAACTGCCGCGTTATGTGCAAAATCTCCTGATTTAACATATTGTCAAGACTCCTTGAAACTATTATATATCCAGTTGTCTCAACTAGAAAATAAATTCGAAACAATCACTCACTTAATCGGTCATAGAAATCCCGGCTCCCTCATAAGGAAACGCCGCGGATTTTTCAACGGTGTATCCACCGCATTCAATAGGCTTTTCGGCACCCCTGATGCCGATGATGCGAAATATTATTCGGACTCAATCAAAAACCTCGTCCGACAAAATCATAATACTCAGCAACTAATGCGACAACAAGTACACATCATCTCTGACGCGATTCAAAGCTACAACGCAAGCATAACCATGCTTAACAATAATGAACAACGGTTAAATGAAAACATTATGAAATTTAATAATATCTGCAAATTAACTTTAACAAAATTAGAGAAATTAGAGAAGAATCAAATTATCGGTAGACACACACACACGTTATCACTCAAATGATCGCGGAAATGAATGAGAAAAAGCGACGTACAAATATCGACAATATTATTTGCTAAGCAAAAGATTATTCACCCATCTACCATTACTCCAACGAATCTCCAAAGGGAACTCTCAAAAATTAGATTGAACACCAATCTAGAATTTCCTATACCCTTAATGGATATCAATAATATTTATAAATACCTTTCTATTTGCGACTTATCCGTAATCTACGATCACGAAGTAATCATTTATATTATAAATGTACCGCTAGTTCAAGCGCAATTATATACACTGTTTAATTTAATCCCATTTCTTGTTCCATATGAGAACGCTAGTGTGTATTCCTATATAGATCCTTCTCGCCCTTTTCTACTACTGAGTACAACTAAGACTCATTATAGTCGAATGAAGGATGTATCTACTTGCTAGAAGATATCCGACGAAGTCTACTTGTGTTCCGGTACGACAATCTACCTAACTTCAGAGAGACCTGTGTGCGAAACAATACTACGCACCCATCCGGCGCACAACCTTTCAGAAGGCTGCCCCACTAGAACAATAAAAGCCGAAATGGAGCTGTGGCACCCATTGTCAACAAACACTTGGCTGTACGCCCTATCGAAACCAGTGACAGGATCCATCAGCTGCAACCAACTCGACTCAGAAGTAACAGAAGTCGAACTACAAGACCTGGGAATCCTCAAGTTACACACCGGTTGCAAGTGCTACATCTTTTGTACGGTCCTGTACGCAACTTCAAACCAAACGGCCAACTACACCAATTACATGCCTAACATCGACATCACCAAGGACAATTGTTGCCTCGATAGCAGAGAATTCCTGAAGAACAACCCGATCAAGATGCACACAATCAAGCTGAGCAACAAGGATTTCAATGGACTGCGACATTCGCAGCAAAAACTCGATGCTTTCGACAAGGTGTTGGAAGAAAATATCAAAAGCTCCAACATAAGTCTACATTCATCATGGTTCCCCACTCTGACGGGCATTCTCCTAGTTGCCGCCCTTGTAATACTACTCGTATGCTGCTGCTGCTGCAATTGCTCATGGCTGCCAGTCATCGGAAAAATTTTCCCGAGACGTCCCAACTACTGTGGTATTCCGAACATCTGCATTACCAACCACAACGAACGATTTGAACTGAGCGACAGACAGTTAGTTCAAATGAGCCGACTTCAGCACCTAGAAGCCGAGGAAGAAGCAAACGACCGCCTCCTTCGCCTAACTGGAACGACACGCTCGCCTACGTGTCCCAAGTACAGCCCTGGTTCGCAACTCCGAGAAGTCCGGCCTAGAAAAACTAATCACTTTTTTCTTAAACAAGGTATGTCCAAAAATGTCCTGTCGTAACGTTTTCTTTGTTTTTGTTTCTTACAAAATCTCGATTATTTCCAATTAATGAAATTAGCATCATTAATATTAACTACTATTTCTATGATAATTTTAAGATGAAACCATATACTCATAGTATATTTGATATACATATATTTACTTTTACTTTTTCTTTTCTTTTAACTAATATACTAGTGGTAAAACGCATTTAAACCTAATTTAATAATCAAATTACTCTATATTCTCAAGTAACTATTAGAATAATTATAATCATTAAAGCGAATTAATACATCTAAATTAATGTTAAGCTCAATAATTCATTAATATAATAATCATAAACACTGTTAGTATAATATTAATTATTTCTCAATGTATCATTATCTTAAGAAGACAAATTATTTTAAAATGTTTATTATTACATACTCTTAATTACCATGTATTGATTATTTAAGGTATTGAATTAAAATTGAGCCCTAAGGAACCCTATGTTCCGTGCTATACATGCTTACCTCAAGGTTTTCAAACTTAATATTTTAATTTTTTTTCTCTTCTTCTTGTTTTGCTCCTTTCTTATGATTAGTTATAATATAACTACGTTTATTCTGAGAATTGCTGCTAATTCACTTATTCCTGATGGTTCTGGTAAAATTTTGAAGCCGGCAACCCCATCAAAATTCTAAAAGGTGGAGGTGTTAGATACCTACCCTACAGTACATAAGCAAATCTCAGAGTTTTAAGATTATAATAATTATACTTGTAAAAGCGAGCACCTGCTAATTTTCTTCACCACTAAGTCAGCTATCCCACGCCCCAGAGGCGCCTCTCTACTATTTTAATGTCTCGGTTCCCACAGGATCCGCAGACGACATTTATGATTCTTTATGATTATGGAAAGTCGCGATACAACATCCCGACTTTCTTGATAAACGACGCGAACCCTTAATAAAATACCACCACAGCTGGTGGGCCACCCCTAAGTCGGGAAGATAACTAATCTAGAACGCACATGCTCAATATTTATGACATCCCCTTAGAAGTTCTCACGGGAAGAAATCCCATCAGGTCCGATTTGCGATCGGACCAATGAGAGAGGCGCTCGCGCTGCTAAGGGAAGTGAGTTAGCCAATCAACAACGGGTTCACACCCCCATCTTGGAGGGGTGTAAACCATAAAACAGCAGGTACTCGGCTTCCACATCGACTTTTGACTTTGATTCCAACATCTTTTGTATTAAAGTAATCGTTGTCACGCACCGTGACAATTGTGTAAAACCTTGTAATAATTCAACCTAATAAACTTAGTTAAGTAACTTCGGTTGTGGTCATTCGGTCTCCATCCTGACATCTCTTCGTGTTGGAATACACTATTATCAATTATTCCTGGTGTCAAGAAACCGCTGAGGCACACAACAGTACTGACGCTCCGAAGAAGAATGATCAAAAACTAATTATTCAGTGGAAGGATGGCACCGAAGTTTTCAGGCTAATGTCGGTTGTTCCCATCCAACAATTTGGAAATTTATAGAATTTCTTCAACGTGAGCAAGCATGGCAACAAGTTTATTACACCCAGATGATAGCTGGACATCCGACCCAAACTTCAAAAAAAAGTATGTTGATTTAATCAAAGGATTCTAACTATAGTTCGTAATTAACACGATCGCGACATTATGGAATATCTACAAGAATAGCATTGAACCTTTCATTTTAAATATGTATTTATTAATATGTATAATGCGCCCAATATTTCTTTAGTTATTAAATATAAGATGTACTCAAATTGGCAATGTAAAATCGGAGGTATTCGTATACTTTCTACTTTCAATAGTGGCAATTCTGTAAGTGAAATGTTAAAATTAACGGATGCGGTTAAAAGGTTAATTTTAAACCCTATTTATATTCTGAATTGAGAAATGTTAACGGGTAGGTTGCCCCCCTATGAATTAACCGATCCGTTAAAATGTTCGTGTGTTTTCGGCAGTTTTCATACATTTTATAAGACGAATTGTGTTCTATGCCAATAGTACGTCAAGCGATGCGAATATTTTAGAGGTTATGCGTGTAGACGCTTTCGTTTCTTGATTCACTGTTTATTGTGGTTTTTCGGTTGCCTTCAGCGTTACATAGTGTTAGTGTAGTTAGTATAAAAAACTGTCGTAGGTGTCGAGAACAGGTCACAGTCTACTTGATTTTTGGAAATTTTATTGTGAGTTAAATACTTTGATGTACATTACTGGACAACATAAAAAAAATAAATTTCTAGACGCAATGAAGAACAAGGTGCCTCGAGGAAGTCGCATGAGCAAGACTCAAAAAGAATTTCTGATAACATTCCTCGAACAGAATACAATCTTAGTAGAAACTAAAGTGAAACCAGCCCAAATTGAATGTTGTAAAAGCAAGTGGAAAGAAGTGGCAGATCTCCTAAATTCGAAGCCAGGAGCAAGGAAGTCTGTTAACCAGTGGAAAGACGTAAGTACTAAAACTTGAATACAATGAGCCATTATTTAGCTGAAATTTATTATAGGCATTCAATGAACTAAAAACCAATGTGCGGAAGAACGCCAGGGCACTTCATTGTGCAACAATGGGAACAGGTGGTTGGCCTAAAACTGTCCCAAATTTAACTGCGACAGAGGAAAAGGTTTTGGGACTTCTATGTAAAATAATAGTAACTGGTATACCGCAAACTCCTGAGGCAGGCATAATCGAAAGAAATGAACAGTACGATGAGGAGGCGCATCGAGCCGAAGAGGAACTGCATCGTGCCGGAGAGGAACTGCATCGTGCCGAAGAGGAGCCAGCTGCAAGTGTTGCAGTTGAACGTAGGTAGATTCCGCACTAAGTAATCCTTTCAACCTTTTTTCAATTTGCTAATGTTAATCTACTTCCAAATTCCGCACCGAACCCAAACAGGTAGAAGATATCAATAATTGACCACCGCAATAATGCTGTGGGGTAGCGAAAAAAATACGTAGATGATATTATATTAAGCGCCCCTCATGACAAATTTCAAGGATTGTTACTTGTTTTCAACTCTTATTATGAAAAACTAAAATTTACCATAGAAGAGGAAAACAATGATTTTAGTGTTCCCTTCTTAGATACTAAGGTAATTAGGAGGTCAGATAACACATTAATCACCAGCTGGTATACAAAACCTGGTGCCTCAGGAAGATTCCTGCACTATAACTCCTACCATCAACACAGACATAAGATAAATTTAGTTCTGTGCATGAAAAACAGGGTAATGAAAACAAGTCACACTTCACTTTTGGCTAGCAATCTCAAAAAACTTTTACAATTGTTTATTAATAGTGGTTACCCCAGGAAACTTCTTCACAAACTGATTTTTAATAGATCCTCCATTAATATGGACTTACATAATAATAATAGTAACAACAGAATTAATAACTCAATAGAAAATAATGTCCAATCTACACGTTACCTCACTTTACCATATATTGAATCTCTCAACTATAACTTTAACAAACTACTTTCCAAAATTCCAAATATTAAAATTGCCTACAAATACCAAATGTTATTAAGCAATATTTATTTAAAATTAAAAGACAAAGCTCCCCTCTTAGACAACTCCAATATAGTCTATTGTATCCCTTGTACTCAATGTGAGAAAAAATACATTGGCCAGACCAAAAGGAAATTGAAGGACAGAATTGCCTCTCATAAGAGTGATATCAGAAATTTAAAAAACACTTGCTCTTTAGCACATCACACAATCTCCTTGGACCATAAACCTGACTATGATAATGTAACTATATTAGAACATGAATCTAATTTAAAGAAGCGAATTTTCCTTGAAATGACCCGAATTTTTAAAGAACCTAATGCAATTAATTCCAGAACTGATATTGATAATCTGAGTATAATTTATTCATATCTTCTCAGCCTCCCTTCTTATGAAATATTCCAAGATTCAATGGATTTAACGGAAATTGGTAGCCGGTAGCAGTTGACGTTTATAATTCCGTCTTGTTTTGTTGGCAACAAGGTATCGAACGATCTATGTCATTCGCACACAACCGTTTTTTCTCTAGCTACCATAACCTCAAATTATTCCACGTGTAATTTTAAATCTTTTCACATTCACCGTAACGAATCATGTTCAAATTTAAAAAAAGTGTAATGGTATTGCGTTATACTAATAGTGCCTGTCGTTGTGTTTTGTTCATCCAGTAATCACGGCTTATATAAAGGATTTTAAACCTCATTTTCGTAAGTTAAAATTCTTCATGTTAGCGTAATTCAATCTGATAATTGTTTTTGTAATTTCATTGTAGAGTTCCTGAGGAAGAATCAATAAAAGATTCGACAGCTTGAACAGAAAAAAGAGTGCACTTGATTTTCCTGCCCTTTGTTGACTGCATACCCGAAAGAAATAAAAGATTATTCTTTAACTTAGACAGTCGTCTAATCTTTAACATCTTATATATATATATATATATATATATATATATATATATATATATATATATATATATATATATATATATATATATGTTATTTCAGTTGAAATTTATTAATCTCTGAAGTATCTCTCCACTATACGGTTTCGAATCAGAACAGCTTGATTTTTTAATTGTACTTCATTGTTATGTACATGCATTATTGGAAAAGAATGCATTGCATCATTGGGAACAGGAACAACATATTGTATGCACATATAGTGCAGTATTGCACAGCTGTATATTATTTTTGCTGCCCTGACTGGACCATAATGTAGTGAGTAGTGTGTATTGCCGGTGCTGGACCAAGGGGTGGTTTTTCCCCCTCCACCGCCCGAATAGGGCTAGAAACCCCTATGGATGGGTTGTTACCCCCGAATATGGGTGAAAACCCTTATGAAGGGGTTGTAGGCGCGCGCAATGGATGGAGGGAGGGTTACCGAGGGAGGGGGATGGTAGGGTGGGTTACCACCTGGGGTGAACTACCCCTATTTAGGGGATGATTGTGACATGGAAAAATCAGCGAAAAAAACTATTTTTTTTGTTTTTCGGAGGGGAGGGTGGAGAGGATTTTAAAGGAAATACTCGGGAAAAAGTTGCGCGGATCGGGGTGGGATACGATCTCCGGACCTCTAGAATGCGAAGCCGGCGCGGAATGCATGTGCCAATGATACATATGAGGTAGAGTATAGAGATGTGTATAAGTACTTGTCATACGCTAGAGGATAGATCGGTTCGGAGTGAAATAAAAAAATACTAAAAAATAGTTTACAGTTTATTTAAATCGTGCAATACCTTATCTTTATTAAAATACAATATTTCCTTAAGACACAAACTAGCTACACTAGTAGTAAGATCACAATAGGCGAGAAGACCTTCCTCGCTAGTCGAAACAGTTCTCAACTTACGAATTAAATCTAAAACGCCTCTATAATATTGCAAAAAATCGAGTTTTCCTAAACTAATTACTTGATTAGTGACAAACTTTTGATTTAGAGCACACGGTTCGCGTACATTATTTTCGGTTAAATACAATGAAACTGAGTGTGTAGAAACGACAATCATACGTACGTCATTACATTGCTGGGTCATAATTACGATGTTGTCATTGCATATATATAGCGGAGATGAGTAATGTCGTCGCCGCTGGTAAAATATCCGACGAGAAGCCAAGCCAACTGCTTCATTAACATATTCCAGTCATTATCGTTAAATTGTAGAGTTGTTCCACTGCTAATGTGTATGGCGATAGCCGGTTCGAAATTGTGAGACAGTCGGAGGCCGACGCTCACATCGAAGCCGCTGTTAAGACACGGAAAACAGGTGTTGAGTAATAGATGCGTATCTGGTGGGTCGGGCGCCGGCGGCGTTTCCTCTTCGCAGTGCGAAACATTTGCATAAAACGTCGCCAAGTCACCGCATAAATCAGCGACGGCGTTTTCCATCTCGTTCGCTTGCTGTCGTTACAATTGCCGCGCGTAGACTGAAGTAGGCGGCGGGGGGGAAATGGTCGAAAAGGGGTGGGTGGTAGGGGGTGATGCGGACAACCAGGGCCCTCTAAATCGAGGAAGGTGTGCGTGTTTTCCATAAGAAATAATGTTATTCGACACTCGAACACAGGTTTGTCACTGGTTTCAATGGAAAATGCGAACGGGGTCTACAAGCGATTTGAGGCATCGATCCAAGAATCGTGTGTACTATCGAAACCTAACCAACGAACGAGCACTTTGTCACCTTTTCGTCTCAAAATTTTTTCCACTAAATATACGTCGGGAGTTTTTGTTTTTTGCAATTCCTTTGCATAGAAACCACCTTTGATGGGTCTCCCCTCGAGATCTTCCAGCAAATACGTTACAGGGCTGGTTATTTGAACCTTTTTAACTTTAAATAATTCAGTGGTCCAGTTCGGCGTATAGGCTTTCTCAAAGACATGCTTGGCCTTGCTAATACGTACGAGATCGCCCGCCTTAAAGTTGCGTGAGCCTGTCGCGACCTTGAGGTGCGTATACACCGTTTCCAATAGATGTTTCTCATTTTGTGCGTTCAGAGCGTCGGAAGGTCGCATTTTAGTAACGGAATGCGTTTTATTATTATAAGTGTGCACGATTCTTGGTAGGACATCCACCCAGGTGTATGTACCGTTCAAACTAAACTATTTAAACATTTTTTCTTTAATCGTACGGATGGCGCGTTCAGCCATAGCAGCTTTGATATGAATATAGGAAGTGTAATGATTGATGCCATGGTGATAATCTACTTCCGATATGTGTTCATTACGGAGTTTATTAAAAAAGTTGCTTTTACATGGTAGAGCTGTCTCGTCTAGAATTTCAAACGAAGTTTTATAATTATAGGGGAATACTTCTTTCCTCACCAATAATTTGAGGTGTTCCTCCCGACGAATACACTGTTTTGACACGGGATACTCGCTGAGAGTGGATGCGAGCTCAGCTAACGGTCGCGATAAAAAAATTGAATGAATCGATACAGCCTAAAAATATGCTTTTTATGCAGAACTTGCCATCGCTACCGCCTTCATCGGCTTTCACATCAACCAGAATCTGTTTGGTAAAAGATTTGTACTTCTCCTTGTGCGGAATGATAGTCATTTTCCCATCTACTTGGGAGCACAGTTTTTGTATGATAAAATGACTATCTTACCCGCTCAAACAATGGCTGACCACTGGAATAAAATTCGGAGTTCTCGCCCTGAGATTGCAGGAGTTGCAAAGGGGGTATTTG